>JAHPZR010031846.1:5000-7500 GCA_019787425.1 Platygyra sinensis | reverse complement strand
TATGGCGAATCTCTGCCAGTAGAGATATGCATGGATGATGATCTTGATTTATCAGGTCAGGGAAGCAGATATACAATTGCCATAGAAATGTGGTTAAAAGAGCTATGTCTATGAGGACGTACAGCTCGTTCGTGTTTCCTTCAATGTATAGCCTCAGTAAAAGGAGGGAAAAGAACTCGGGCATTGTGACAACGTTATTTTGCAAGGTTTCTATAGGGAAGTCTAAGAGCGGAGGCATTTTAATGTATAACAAGAAAATAGCCATCATTTCCTAATATTCCCGGAAATCAAGTATGGAAAGATGACGATGAAATTTAAAACGACATGAAATCAAGGATCATTTATTAAGCAATTTTCCGAAACCTCATGGTCAAGTTTTGAGGATATGTTCGGATGTAAGCTAAGCCCAAGCGTCCCTGCTGCTGCGAGACTATCGGTTTGCTTTTTAACTAAGGGCTCACTCTTCCCATACAAAATATGAATATAAATCGCAGTCGACTGAAACTCGTTAATCCCCTTACAGGCCCTTTTCAGAAGATATTTTTAGATAACATGCGGTTTAGGAGCTTCCAAGATGGTGTGGAAGTAGTCAATCCTGTAACAAATGACTGCCACATGGACAACCCGAGCGTCTTTACCGTTGTTTTCATCCTTCTCAAAAGTATTACACATCGCGCTTGGTGACATTTTTCGTGAAAGAAAAGGATATCATATGTAAAATTATCTTCCTCATTCTTCAACCTCTCCGTACAAATGGTCAATGCTTTTAATGAAGAGAACTAGGCACAGTTAGTGGTGTAAGTGTAATGTTGTTCTACATAGGTGTTTATTATATAGTTATCTTGTTGACTAGATTCTTTGACAGCCCAAGACATTATCAAACTGGACATGATTAAGAAAGTGGTGTTGCTTGCGGAAAGGACTTTAGAACGACGTAAAGCGCGAGTGAACAAGTATCTGCGATGGGTAAGTGAAGTTGGAAGATCTAAGAAGATCTTAGGAGATCGTGGAATGCTTGATATGTTTTGTAATGCAAATTAATTTACTCAAATCAAGCCAGACATATTAAAATAAAGACATTTTTTCCAACAGTTTGAAAGAGCATTGACCACAGACCAAAAAGAGCTGATGCTTGATGAGCTATTGACTGCACAAGACTGCAGGTTTCTAAAAAGTATCGCCCTTCCTTTTGCCAAGAATTCTTCCAGGCTGGATCTGTCATCTTTCACAAAGGAAGACATTCTTGGATATGGAATTGTTTTCAAAGTGCTAAGTGGTAAGAACTTGAGCTCTTTTTACCCCAGTATTATCCCCCTTCACTTTCTTTCTATATTAATTTTTAAACTTCCTCTGTTCAATCAGTGAAGAGTTTCATTCATTGAATCCAGAGTGAAGGTAAGTCCTTTCTATGTTCCAATGACACGGCGATGAGGAGGGAGGGGGCTTTTGAAAGGGGGTGTTATAGGACTTTGGTTCCCTGCTGTCCCTCCCCTCTTTGCTCGTGATTGCCGCATGAAATATTACAATTTCTCTGCTCTCAGTCCTTTGTGTTCCTTTCCAAGGTTTTCAAGCCGGAACAGAATGAAAGAATAGCTTGCTTAAGTAAGATCACTAAGTGATGGCTTTAAAGCTAGATTTTCACTTGACACTGTTTAAGGTGGCTCAATAGGGTTTTAAGAGCTCGCGCACCGATGATGCGAGCTTTAGTAATGTGCGCGCGCTAGCTGACACAAGCTCATGCAAAGCAGCGAACAAGTCAACAATATAGCTCAAATTACAACCCAGCAGTAGAAACAGAGAAACCATTTAAAAGAAAACGTAAAGAAAATGATTTGGACGGAAAGGTCTTGTGTGTATTTTGATGAGACCGCCATTGTCGAGTCACTCATCGCCGACAAAACCGTGTGGTTCGAAAATTCGCGCATGCTCACATAGCGATCTTGGCGAGTTCCTATTCTGATGGCGTAATTGCCATTGAGGTGAAAAATAGAAAAATCCTTATCAGATTTCTCGAATTTCCTTCGGTGAAATTCCTTAAGATTTGGCAGAGAAGTTATTCCTTATTATCTTTCCTTGCTTTCAATTTATCAGAAAAATTTGTAAGACAAGGTTTTCGCTCAGCCAAAAAAACACAAAAATGCTAAAAACGAAAAAACTACCTTGTCAACCCCTACTTTTTTCGATTTTAAAAGTTTCTTCTTGCCAGACTCTACCCGGTTTGAGCATATCAGAAAATTTTACCGAAGGAAACTGAAGAAATTTGAAATCAAAGCCGAACAGACGTCAAAAAATGACGATGTTTGAGTAGTTTTAATTTGAGACTAAAAGCCTTGATATCAGAGGTGACTGTTGAACAGCAAATTTTGGCCCTTGTCTGTTATGTTTCAGTAGCTTTGATAAGGAAAATAGCAAAAAGAACGGGAATATTAACTTTAGATTGAGGCCACTGGCGCGCGCTTCGTAATCTTGCATAACCCTATTGAGCCACCTTAAGAGTTCA
>JAHPZR010031845.1:0-2500 GCA_019787425.1 Platygyra sinensis | reverse complement strand
CTTTTTTATATAGTCATCTTTCGTTTCAGCGCGATCCGAAACCTTTTAAGCGATTTATCGCTTTTTGAGTTTCCTCTCGTAAGAAGAGTAAAAGCTACATACTCGGTTTTGAAGTCACTCCTTCTCGAAGCGAAAAAAAGACACTTAACGCATGCCAGCCTCCCCAATTCCTCCACAGAATCATAGTACAGGGTTAAGCGCTCCGTTCCAGTAAAATTCTTAGCCAAATTCATCACCACAGCGCACACTACAAAGCTCTGGATTTTTATTATGTTGACGGGTCAACAGATCATAAGTTGCGTGATCGATTCCACAGCGAAAGTGAACAGTACAAGTTGCGTGATTCAATGGTTATATTCTTTGCATAGCGTGTTGTAATCCGAGAGGTTTGTTTACGTCTAAGGGAAAAATAGCTTGACCTTTCAAACGAATATAAATTTAGATATGTTAAAAGGGTTTAGGCTAAGTTTTAACTTTTTTTCCCCAGAAAATTCCACCATTGCTTCTGGCGAAGTAAACACGATCTTACATTTATCACCATCATCGTATTCCATGGCCAGCCGCAATACCTTTATAGCGCATTGAATATTCCCTTCGAAAGTGAACAGAAACAAAAATTCCAGATTACAAAATCTTCTGTTTCGCACGCAAAACGAAAATACAGTTTAACTCTGGATAATTTCAGCCTTAGTAGCCAGCAACTGGTCCTAAGTTACATTCTTTATCCTTGCAAATGTCCTGATCTGCATCTCCAACGGAGTTTGGCCCAATTTTGACCAAATAAACATTTCTCACATGTTCCATGTTTCTAACTTGACAAAATGCTCCTGAGGGGGGATATGACGAAAAGAGCTGAGAAATGGCTTGTAATTGGCTGATGATGACATCATCCGGTGAAAACAATTGGCCGAGTGTGAGTTTGGGTCTGCTCACCGACAAAACTAAACAAGAATTTAAAAAAAAATGTAAAACCGCGTTTTTTTAACTCTTTTGCGCTCACAAAAACATCACGTAATATTTAGCAACAACGTTTTGCGAGAAAACATTACCCGGAAACAATTTAAAAGATTGGAAACAATAGAGATTGCGTGATGCAAAGTTGGCTCAGTGCCTGGGTTGTAAGAGATTTTCACATTCTTTGCATAGCGTGGTTGCGTGATTTGTAAATCGGAGACTTGCTCGCGCGAAGGAGAAAAGGTCTCACAATTGACCTTTCAAACGAATATATATATTTGCATATGTTCAAAGCCAAGGTTTTATTTTTTTCCCAGAAAACTCCACCATTGCTTCTGGCGAAGTAAACACGATCTTATTTATCACCGTAAGGGCATTCCAGTAAACACGATCTTATTTATCATCAACAGCGGAGTCCATGGCTGACGACAGACGTAATACCTTCTTTAGCGCATTGAATATTCCCTTCGAAAGTGAACATGCAAGCAAAACGAAAATACAGCTTAACTCTGGATAATTTCAGTCTTAGTAGCCAGCAACTGGTCCTAAGTTACATTCTTTATCCTTGCAAATGCCTTGACGTGCATCTCCGAGGGATTTTGGCCAAATTTTGACCAAATAAACCCTCCCCAACTAACCGCAAGTTTATTTAATTCACTAACTAGGCAAAACTCTCCTGAGGGGAGGTATGAAGAAAAGAGCTTAGAAATGGCCTGTAATTGGCTGATGATGACATCATCCGCGGAGGTTTGGGATTTGTAACCGACAAAACGAAAAAAAAAAAAACCGAAGGCAGAGCAAGAAACCGCCCAGCCTCCGGCTGCGCGGTTTAATAACAAAACAGAATGCCGCATCTTCTCTTATTCTTGGGTTGCACGTGACGTCATTATTTTCTAAGAGTCACCAAAGCTATTTTCTTCATCAGGCATGAAAGGGGGCAAATTTATATCTGTGAACAACTTTTCATCTCAAGAACATGCTTCGTCAAAAAAAGGCACATTTTAAATTTTACAGTTATGGCGGTGCGTGACAAAGCTATGAACGTGTTTGTCGACAAATGTATACTCGTCTCGGAATTTTTAGCCTTTTTAGAACTTAAAGTCTTACAAAAAGGTGCTTATTAAATGCTTGCTTGATCATTTCAGATAATCAGTTGCCTAGATAGGCAAAATAAGTTCCAGATGTTTATACTGTTTTCCGGCCGCCATGTTGGTATCCCTTAAGGTATGCCAACATGGGGGCTCCATAGTGGGCTCTAAAAATTTGTGCAAAATGTTGCGACAAATATTTGAAGTTCGGGAGAACTTAGAGAACTAAAACTTGGAGAAGTATCTTAATTATTGATCTCCTATAACATTATATTTTCTCGAGTTTATTCACTAAATGGTTTTCGGATTATTTTTTAATTGCGTGACGATGCAACCCACGAACAAACGATTTCCTTTTACAACATACTCCTACCCTGATTCAATAAACTGCGTTAAGGGTCGCACATATTCTCGGAAGTTATCCGCAAAAAACACAACGTCAATGCAAATTATGTGCA
>JAHPZR010031844.1:7500-10000 GCA_019787425.1 Platygyra sinensis | reverse complement strand
TATTAATGACCTGTGATTGCTGACCAAACGAGACTCAACTCGGTTTTATTAAATATAAATACATGGAGCTTTTCTCATGTTGAATGCAGTGGATCTAGGAGTGATCAATACTGATCATCACGGCAATTTTGCCATAAAAATTCTGTCCAAGGGGGAAAGGGGTAATGTGGTTAACCCTATCTGAAGCGCCAACCTGTAAAAAAAAGGCCAGACCACAACACTGAGAATTACATGCCCTACTCTTATTGATTATTGTGTCCACGGCTTCCTTAAGGTCAAATGCTGACGATGTAACAGCTGGTGCAGATGCAGGAAAGAGGGCCTATGGTTTAATTAGTCCTTAAATGCAAGAAGACTTGTCTATGAACATCTAACCATTTGAAGATATAATTACAAACTAAAGCAGCATATTCTCCTCAGTTAAGACCAAGTGTTAGTCCAGTCTGGGGTTCAAACCCTTGGCTTCCGCACAGCAGTGTGGCACTCTACCTACTGAGCTAACCAGGCGGTGGTTATAGCGAGGAGGTTTGGGTAAGCAACCAAAGAAGGTAGGAAAATCTAAGGAAATCCAGTTTTGTAAAATCAACATTCAAATACAGAACATTTTTGTTCCTAAGGTATGTAATGAGTATTAATAAATTAAAGCAATTCTGGTCTCATTTAGACTGATTTTAAGTAAAAGTAATATTTTATTTCTCATTCTCCTGCTTTGCAGGTTATATTGTATTCTGACTATTGAACTACATGTCTTGGCATCCTGGAAGGCTCTTGAGCTAAACATAATGATTATTGATAACAAAGGATTTCAGCTGTAGTATTCTGTTCTCTGATTGTAATCCCCTCTGAAAGGATTTTCTCTCTGGCCTCCACCTCTTCCTGGGCCCCTTACTCCTCTCCATCCACCTCCCTGACCACCCCTTGCACCTCTTCCTCCACCACCAGACCAACCTGAAACATAAAGTTTTGTTTCACATTGTTTTCCAAAGCCAAAATAGCCAAAACAATGAAAATAATTTGTTGTTATTATTACAAGTAAACAATACTCACCCCCTTGAACTTTTCCTCCTCTTCCTCCATGACCACCTGTCACAGAAAAAATACTTTTCAGTAAAACATGATGATGACCTGAAAGTTCAATAATTTGATGCCACCAAAACTTTGAAGAATATGACACGCCACCATGAGCCGGAAGGAATGGTCAAAAATGTAAGGAGAAAATTTTTATTTTTGCTTGTTAAAATGTTTGACTGACAGATTTGATAAAAGAAGAATATTTTCAAATTACACTGTAGTAGAAAATATTGTTACTGATTCCTGTATAATGCAAACTTAAGACTAAATGGGACTATTAATAATGATAAAATATTTATCTAGTAGGATTTACTTTGTGGCCTTTGGTCCCTGGGTGCTTCAGTTCGCTTTTTAAATGACGGCATTTCTACTGGTGGCATCAAATTATTGAACTTTCAGGTCATCATCATGTTTTACTGAAAAGTATTTTTTCTGTGACAGGTGGTCATGGAGGAAGAGGAGGAAAAGTTCAAGGGGGTGAGTATTGTTTACTTGTAATAATAACAACAAATTATTTTCATTGTTTTGGCTATTTTGGCTTTGGAAAACAATGTGAAACAAAACTTTATGTTTCAGGTTGGTCTGGTGGTGGAGGAAGAGGTGCAAGGGGTGGTCAGGGAGGTGGATGGAGAGGAGTAAGGGGCCCAGGAAGAGGTGGAGGCCAGAGAGAAAATCCTTTCAGAGGGGATTACAATCAGAGAACAGAATACTACAGCTGAAATCCTTTGTTATCAATAATCATTATGTTTAGCTCAAGAGCCTTCCAGGATGCCAAGACATGTAGTTCAATAGTCAGAATACAATATAACCTGCAAAGCAGGAGAATGAGAAATAAAATATTACTTTTACTTAAAAATCAGTCTAAATGAGACCAGAATTGCTTTAATTTATTAATACTCATTACATACCTTAGGAACAAAAATGTTCTGTATTTGAATGTTGATTTTACAAAACTGGATTTCCTTAGATTTTCCTACCTTCTTTGGTTGCTTACCCAAACCTCCTCGCTATAACCACCGCCTGGTTAGCTCAGTAGGTAGAGTGCCACACTGCTGTGCGGAAGCCAAGGGTTTGAACCCCAGACTGGACTAACACTTGGTCTTAACTGAGGAGAATATGCTGCTTTAGTTTGTAATTATATCTTCAAATGGTTAGATGTTCATAGACAAGTCTTCTTGCATTTAAGGACTAATTAAACCATAGGCCCTCTTTCCTGCATCTGCACCAGCTGTTACATCGTCAGCATTTGACCTTAAGGAAGCCGTGGACACAATAATCAATAAGAGTAGGGCATGTAATTCTCAGTGTTGTGGTCTGGCCTTTTTTTTACAGGTTGGCGCTTCAGATAGGGTTAACCACATTACCCCTTTCCCCCTTGGACAGAATTTTTATGGCAAAATTGCCGTGATGATCAGTATTGATCACTCCT
>JAHPZR010031843.1:30000-85292 GCA_019787425.1 Platygyra sinensis | reverse complement strand
CTGCTGTAATTGTCATAGTATCTCATCAGTATACATTGTTAAAGAACTCCTATTTACAATATCAAGTTTTCTTTGCATGTACCTTGTGTTAAATTCTAAATTAATTTCTACTCTTACCTCCAGATTCTTGTGGTGCAATGTCAGTGGTGGGCTTATCCACTTCCTTTGCATCAAGAGCTGAAAATGTATGGGCATAACTTGGTTAGTTAACTTTTCAATGAATTAAACATCCACATTCAGGTCAAAACTTGCATTAGACGTCTTGACCTGGCTTAAAAGACCATCATACTGTATTTACCTGGACTATCCTCCTCATCTTCCTTTGACATGCTTCGCATACATTTATTCTACTTAGTTAAGATTCTACGTAAACTAGTTTTACATGCATTACCCCAAGTTGAGTTGCTGCCGTGGCCGACGTGAATAAAAAGCTTTATTGTTGTGTTCTTTTTTTTTGCAACCACAATGGAAGTTACTTTCATTCAACGCTTCAATAATTGAAAATAAAGATGTAGTAGTTCTGGGAAAAAAAAAACGACATAATATGAAATAATTAAACTCGGGTTTATATTAAAATAGGTATATAAAAAGTTATTCCGCCATTAATGAACTCAGAAGTCCCACTGCACGGGTAACATGGATCTTCCCGCTATTTCAAACGCTTGTCATAAACTTTTAATAACCGCAATAATAGTTTTATTTTACTGTAAGAAAAAAACTTAGCGATTTCTATGTCAAGATTTAAGTTAATAAAGTCCGTTCTTTGGTTTTGAGACTATGTAATTTGATTCATATTAAAATCCGTCAGTTAAATAAAGTCCCGCCGTCCATGCAAAATACAAAATACGAAGACATCGCGTAGGGGCTGCAACATAGCTGGGCTATTCACTGGCGCTATTTCAATTCTTCAATATTTACATAAAAGTCCCGCCACACCCACAAGAAAAGCGTTTATCTCCTAATTTAGCCTTGATTGGCGTCTCACCTGTTGCGGTTTCTATGTCTGGCCGGTCTCCGTTAAATGGTCAACCCTAAGGGTACGATTTGGCGGCTCAACTAGGAAGTGCAGCTACTTTAGCGTTAACTTTCTTCAACATTTCAATTCTGTGTTTTTCGAAAGACAGCTTAATGTCCAAGCTTACTCAGAGGATCTTTAAGTATTCTTCCATGTCGATAGCAGCCGTCATACTGTAATTTGTAATGGTAATAAAACCGTGGCAGATAGATGCAGTGGAAAGTTCTCAATGGCAAGTACAGTTAAGGATGTGTAAGAAAAGCTAAGGATGTCTAGGTACAGCTAAGGATGTCTAAGTACAGCTAAGGATGTCTAGGTACAGCTAAGGATTTCTAAGTACAGCTAAGTACAGCTAAGGATGTCTAAGTACAGCCAAGGATGTTTAAGTACAGCTAAGTACAGCTAAGGATGTCTAAGTACAGCTAAGTACAGCTAAGGATGTCTAAGTACAGCTAAGGATGTCTAAGTACAGCTAACGATGTCTAAGTACAGCTAAGGATGTCTAAGTACAGCTAAGGATGTCTAAGTACAGCTAAGGATGTCTAAGTACAGCTAAGTATGTCTAAGTACAGCTAAGGATGTCTAAGTACGGCTAAGGATGTCTAAGTACGGCTAAGGATGTCTAAGTACAGCTAAGGATGTCTAAGTACAGCTAAGGATGGCTAAGTACAGCTAAGGATCTCTAGGTACAGCTAAGAATGTCAAAGTACAGCTAAGTACAGCTAAGGATGTCTAAGTACAGCTAAGGATGGCTAAGTACAGCTAAGGATGGCTAAGTACAGCTAAGGATGTTCAAGTACAGCTAAGGATGTTCAAGTACAGCTAAGGATGTTCAAGTACAGCTAAGGATGGCTAAGTACAGCTAAGGATGGCTAAGTACAGCTAAAGATGTCCAAGCACAGCTAAGGATGGCTAAGTACAGCTAAGGATGTCTAAGTACAGCTAAGGATGGCTAAGTACAGCTAAGGATGGCTAAGTACAGCTAAAGATGTCCAAGCACAGCTAAGGATGGCTAAGTACAGCTAAGGATGGCTAAGTACAGCTAAGGATGTCTAAGTACAGCTAAGGATGTCTAAGTACAGCTAAGGATGTCTAAGTACAGCTAAGGATGTCTAAGTACAGCTAAGGATGTCTAAGTACAGCTAAGGATGGCTAAGTACAGCTAAGGATGGCTAAGTACAGCTAAGGATGGCTAAGTACAGCTAAGGATGGCTAAGTACAGCTAAGGATGTCTAAGTACAGCTAAGGATGGCTAAGTACAGCTAAGGATGGCTAAGTACAGCTAAGGATGGCTAAGTACAGCTAAGGATGGCTAAGTACAGCTAAGGATGTCTAAGTACAGCTAAGGATGGCTAAGTACAGCTAAGGATGGCTAAGTACAGCTAAGGATGTCTAAGTACAGCTAAGGATGTTCAAGTACAGCTAAGGATGTTCAAGTACAGCTAAGGATGGCTAAGTACAGCTAAGGATGGCTAAGTACAGCTAAGGATGTCTAAGTACAGCTAAGGATGGCTAAGTACAGCTAAGGATGTCTAAGTACAGCTAAGGATGTCAAGTACAGCTAAGGATGGCTAAGTACAGCTAAGGATGGCTAAGTACAGCTAAGGATGTCTAAGCACAGCTAAGGATGGCTAAGTACAGCTAAGGATGTCTAAGTACAGCTAAGGATGTCTAAGTACAGCTAAGGATGGCTAAGTACAGCTAAGGATGGCTAAGTACAGCTAAGGATGGCTAAGTACAGCTAAGGATGTCCAAGTACAGCTAAGGATGTCCAAGTACGGCTAAGGATGTCCAAGTACGGCTAAGGATGTCCAAGTACGGCTAAGGATGTCCAAGTACAGCTAAGGATGTCCAAGTACAGCTAAGGATGTCCAAGTACAGCTAAGGATGTCTAAGTACAGCTAAGGATGTCTAAGTACAGCTAAGGATGTCTAAGGCACAGCTAAGGATGGCTAAGTACAGCTAAGGATGTCTAAGTACAGCTAAGGATGTCTAAGTACAGCTAAGGATGTCTAAGTACAGCTAAGGATGTCTAAGTACAGCTAAGGATGTCTGAGTACAGCTAAGGATGGCTAAGTACAGCTAAGGATGTCTAAGTACAGCTAAGGATGTCTAGGCACAGCTAAGGATGGCTAAGTACAGCTAAGGATGTCTAGGCACAGCTAAGGATGTCTAAGTACAGCTAAGGATGTCTAAGTACAGCTAAGGATGTCTAAGTACAGCTAAGGATGTCTAAGTACAGCTAAGGATGTCTAAGCACGGCTAAGGATGTCTAGGCACAGCTAAGGATGTCTGAGTACAGCTAAGGATGGCTAAGTACAGCTAAGGATGTCTAAGTACAGCTAAGGATGGCTAAGTACAGCTAAGGATGTCTAAGTACAGCTAAGGATGTCTAAGTAAAGCTAAGGATGTCTAAGTACGGCTAAGGATGTCTAAGTACGGCTAAGGATGTCTAATTACAGCTAAGGATGTCTAAGTACAGCTAAGGATGTCTAGGCACAGCTAAGGATGTCTAAGTACAGCTAAGGATGTCTAAGTAAAGCTAAGGATGTCTAAGTACAGCTAAGGATGTCTAAGTACGGCTAAGGATGTCTAAGTACAGCTAAGGATGTCTAAGTACAGCTAAGGATGTCTAAGTACAGCTAAGGATTTCAAAGTATGGCTAAGGCTGTTTAACAACACAAAACCTACTAAGAACTAAGGTTCACAAGTTACACATTCTCAGGACATTATACGTAGTCTTACATGAAGTACTGACCTTCCAATCGCCCTATAATGCATTGCAAAACTATAGTTAACAGTACTTCATGTATGTCTGAACTAGAAAAACTTTTCAAAATGGCGGATAAATGAATAGGAACCAATTTGGGCAAGTATCGCTAGTCAGCGCTAAAACAGTAGACAAAAGCCCACTAGTATCGAAAGTGCTGAGCTAGGTATCGTTATGAAATGACTTAAACTCTTTTTATGTAGTTTAGAAGCAAAAGACAAGTAAATGTTTACGATCATTTTTGTTTGCCCCACCAACAGGTTACCGACACATTGCCGACAGGTTGCCAACAGGTCACCGACTGTCGGCCGACAGTCGGCCAACACTTTAGCCTCAAACATAACGCAAACTGTTGGCCGTCTGTCGGCCGTCTGTCGGCCGACTGCAGGCCGTCTGTCGGCCGACTGTTGGCCGACTGTCGGCCGACTGTTGGCCGACAGTTGGCCGACAGTATATTTTGGGAACTATTCTTCACTATTACCCTTAGTTTTGTTGTTTATAGTTATAAATCATTTGGGATGTTTGTTGAACATTCAATTGAAGAATTTGTAAATGTTATGTATTAAGTGGTTGTTCTAGCAACATTCGAAATGGTTTATTATCAGCTTAAAAATATAAATAGGACTCTGTGCACATTCTGATTTGTTAAAAATCCAGTTTTTATCAAACTATAGAACATAGGAAAAAATTGTTTAATTGTTTTACATGGGTAAAATTTATATTTTAAAGGAAGTGAAGCTTAAGCCATGCATTACATTATGATAAAATACTTTGTTCATTAGACGATTACTTGAGAAATTTAGGAAACAGCTGCCTGTAGCTTGTGTTTTACAGAATTGTTTTTTGTTTTCAAATGACATTTGTGTTATATCATAGTGTGATACATTGCTTAGGCTTTTTCTTTGTTGAATTAAACTTAAAAGGTGTTATCAATGCCTACAGAGTTGCTTGAACACTATGTGGACATCAAACACTTGTAATTGATGTGCTAATACAGTGGAACCGTATTGTAATTAAGTGTCACTATTCGGAAAAAAACGTTAAATGTTTGTTATACAGTGGAACTTTGATTTAACGAAGTCGCTGTGGACGAGTGAAATTGTTTTGTTGAATGGAGTGTTTGTTATATTGAAAAAGTCAATGTCATGAATTTGAAGGGAAATGAGTGAAAGATTTGTTATATCGAGTTCATAGTTAATGATTGACTTTATAACACAGGTGACTTCTGTGGAAATACTATACTGTAGTGGCAATGACTATGACATATAATAAGCTGTTGAGTGAAAGGTTGCTGACTCTTTACCATAACCATTAAAGGATTTGTTGACTGTTGATCTGTACAGTGTTAATGTCTGTCTTGTTTTTTTTGACATTGTAATTATTTTATGTCTAGTTAGATTTTACTTTTGGGCTTCTGTATAATGTTCATTATATCGAAGAATTTGTTATATCGAGTTTATTATATTGAGGTTGTATTCCATAGATTTTATGGTAACTTTGGGTGGGATGTAGAAAATCATATGTTATATTGAATGGTCTGTGTAACTGACTTGTATCAATTTGTTTACACATACAGTCGAATCTCCCCTAGTGAGCACTCTTGTAAGCTACCAGCTCTAGCTATGACTGCTTTTGTGAAATGTTATTGAAAGTGTGCTATAATCTTTTTAATGAAAAGCTTTCTTAAGTGGGTGCTCCTGTAAGTGAGCGCGACCATTTTTGGGATTACCCAACTGGAGTTTTGTTCTGTTTTTAAGCCCTTGCAAGTGACCACTCAAAGTCTTTTATATATAAATTGTTGCTTTAATGAAACTGCATATTGGGCCATGGTTATTTTTATCTAAAAATTAGAATGTAAATTTTAGCCTTGTCTATATCAGAGATAAAGATATTCATTGAACAATTATTTGTTTTGTTTTATGTATATGAATTATTAATGAGTTTTTGAACCTCTGATAAGTTACCTTTCTCTAATGTTTCACTATTGGTTCGCTTACCTCAGCTTAATCTTGTAAGCAATCAGGTGTAGTTAATGCTACTTTTTGGAATTGTTGAGGTGTTGGTTTGTGAGAGCTTCTACTATATAACAAATGTATTGTCCATAATTAGTGCATTCTTGTTCAATAGTGTTGTGCAGAGATGACTTCACAAAACTTTACCTGCGGGTGTGACTCAGACAAAACAAACCATTCTATGGGTTACTTTTATAAGAGTGACTTATGAAATAGCAGCGCTCAAAAACTCTTCAGCGTGAACCTTGGGGATTAATTTTACAATTCGATTGCCTCTCTAGCTCAAAATGTTGGAGAAAATCCACGACATGTATGTTGGAACAAAAAAATATGGAGTTTGAAAGAGGGCTGCAGAATATGATGGGCTTTTCATATATGAAGGCTGTTTATTAACACACTCGTTACATTCATGGCAGAGAAAAATATTATTATTGTGCTTGATATTCAGGTGCATTACCCACAAGAAAGTCAGCAGACCAGCTAGAAAAATATGTGATAAAGAAATAACTTAACATTCAAGTGGATTTGTTGCATTGCCGTGATGAAACCGGCTGCTCCATTTTTGCAAAAAAAAAAAACAGATTTAGCCCATGCTATTTAGTACGCGTCTTGCGCCAAATATAGCTATGATGTCTGCGCACGGTCACAGATTTGTTTGTGTGTTTTATAAATTGTTCTATTAAAATCATGGCTTTTCAAATTGGTGCACAGAACACCAAATTCTGCTCTTCGTTTGGAATTTTCTCAGAGATAATAATTATGTACATTCTCTGTGCAGTTCTGTCTTATTTGTTTGTGTGGATGGCTTTGGTGGTTGAGTTTGGGAATTTTTGGCAATAAGTCAACTGATAAGAGTTCTCTTCAAGACCCAGGGGAAACAACAGATAAGTTTGTTTATAATACGTTTCACTATGAAGTATTTTCATGTTGATCGGCTATTTGCAACGGCAGTGCTAAAAGTTCTCGACCTTTTTTTTGGGGATCCGTCTGCCTGTCACTGCGGCTTTGTAAGACCCTTTTTCAATTTGTGGTATTTATCCTCTTTTCTGAACCCCTTGGAATATATTTTACTTTAGCCACTGCAGCAGTGTTCGCT
The DNA here is from genome assembly GCA_019787425.1 of Platygyra sinensis. Classification (NCBI taxonomy): domain Eukaryota; kingdom Metazoa; phylum Cnidaria; class Anthozoa; order Scleractinia; family Merulinidae; genus Platygyra; species Platygyra sinensis. The sequence goes on along the minus strand of JAHPZR010031843.1, from coordinate 78,399 downwards.
CTGTAACATTATTTAAGCTATCCAAAAACCTAGATCACCAATGTTTCTTTTTTTTGCCTGATTTTCTCATTGAGAAGACAACTTGCTCATACAAAACCTTCTATTGAACTGTAATTCTTGTCTGGAGTCATGTAGGGGTTCTCTGGTGATGTAATCTATTTATAGAAATTGTGCACGACGCTATTCAAAAATGGCTTAGAAAATTTAAAAATTAGAAATTTATTGTGAAATTTTATGTAATAAAATGATTTTGATTCAACAAGATCTTAAAATTTGCTAATTGGGACTAATTTATAACAGGAAATATATTGAATAGTACAAGATATTAGTGAATTCTTAGGTGGAAAAAAGGAAATAATGGAGGAAGTAGACGTTTATCACATTGCAGCCATGTTGAGTTCTAGGAGATTAAAAAGCTTTGTGTTTACTTATCCAGTCTTGTTGTGGATTAGAGGTTGGAAGAGGAAACTCTTTTGTTTAACCCTTTCACTCCTAAAGATTCTCCCTTTAAGGAGTAAAATTGTGTGGCCTTAGACAGAGTGACTGACTGACTCCCAAGGGGCCTTCCTTTGACGATTAAAATCTTGTGGCATTAGAGAGAGTAAAATCTATTAAGTCAATCTTGGGAGTGAAAGGGCTAAACATTGTGTGATAAACGTCTATGGGTGGGTTTGGGGTTATAACAATGAAATGCTTACCTGGAACATTTGTTGAGTTACTGTAGCATTATTTAATCACTGAAATGAAAAAGACATTTTAAGTAAGTGCAAATGTAACTTCTTCATAGTTGCTAAATTCACACAATAGTTATTGGAAAAAGTGTTATATAAACAACAATGTTATTGTTGGAATTTTTTACCTTATGTTATACTTGCTATTTTGATTTGTGTAATTATATTCTTTTAACATTTTGTGATCTAGTTTCTATCAAGAGGAAGATTGTTTACTGAGAAGCAGTAGATAAAATGTCCGTAGACATGCTTGAGGGATACTATGGCAATTAAAGGATTTTTAATGAAGGTATTTACTTTAATCATCTCAGCTTTTAGTGATATGGTGCATAGGGAACTTTATAGTAGAATTAGTTAATAAACTAGTTTTACAATTTTAAAGTATGCAATAATTTAATTGGTTTGCTTTCTCTTAAGAACTATAGTAGACAAGTACAATTTATTGTTTTACTTTATTCCAGAGTAATGTTTAGTCTTTGGAGACAGGTCTTAAAAAATATGGTATGCAGTGTGTGAATATGTGTTTGGACATGATTTCAATTCTTGTAGAAAAATGTACCCCTGTTGGTTCTGTTAAGTCTGTAGTTATTGGAGGGTATGGATTTCAACCTAGGAGAGTGACGAGTATTGTTTTCTAGGGTTAGTACTATTAGTGTCAGTTTAGTGTTTTCTGCGAGGAGTGGCTTGTTTGTGTTATGGTAAAGCTATATAATTTTGTGTATTTTTTGAGTTTATTTTTCCTACTTGGAACTTTATTGCAAGACTTGTGGCACCCCTGTTGGTTCTCTTAATTCTTTAGTTATTGGAGGAAATGGAATTACCATTGGAGACTGATGAGTATTTTTGTGCAGGGTTACTACCAATAGTATCAGTTGATGATGTTTCTGCTAGGAGTGTTTTTTTTTCTGTTTGTGTTATGTTAAAGCCATATGATTTTGTGTATTTTTTGAGTGGATTTTCGCTAGTTAGAGCTTTAGGGCAATTGTAGTAGCACTTGCGATGTTTTTCTTAACTCCTTATGTTAATGCAGGATATAGATTTACCCTTGAAGAGTAGCCTTGAAGAGTGATGAGTAGCCTTTTCCAGACTTACTAGCAAGGATTAGTATCAGTTGATGATTTCTTCTTTTGAGCAGTGGTTTTGTCCTGTTTGTGTTATGGAAAAACCATGTAATTTTGTGGTTTCTTAGTGGTATTTCCCTATTTAGAGGTTTACATAAGACCAGTTCTATTCTTGTTGGTTGTCTTAAGTCATTAGTTAATGTAGGATATGGATTTACCCTTGGATAGTGATGAGTAGTCCTGTGCAGGATTACTACCATTAGTATCAGTCAAGATGATTTCTTCTTTGAGGAGTGCTTTTGTGTTGTTTGTGTTATGGTTAAGCCATATAATTTTGAATATTTTCTAAGTGTTCCATTTTTCTTTTGGGTTTACTAACAGAGATATTCCAGAATTTGCAATTTAATTTTTACTCCAGAGATTGCAGAAAAATTAAAAAATCCGAAGGAGAATTTAGGTTTTTACTTAATTACTGTATTCTGAAATTGCAAGATATTAATAATAAGTTGCAGTTTTTGTTACTGTATTGATGTCAACTTCATTTCTGTTGTTGTATTGATTTCAACTCATTTCTTTTGTAATATTTCTGATTGCACTATTATGGTTGAAAGCCAAGCGCAAAGCTTTATTGTTCTTCAGTGCGGAGTAGCTGTTGAATACATTGCAACTTAAAGTTATATTGTTGAAAAAGCTGCACTGTTGCTACATGTATCTCCATCCAAGTAAACTTATGAGGTTAGGCAGTTACATAGTTGTGAAGAGTTATACTTACTCTGTCCATTTGAAAATAATAGGAGGCTTGATCTCTCTCATCCTTTGAAGAAAGTGGTCGCTCAGCTACTGTGTATGCAGTTATCATTAACCTTGATTCTTCTTCAATAATGCTCTAATATCTAGGTACAGTATTACCCAGTGATTGTGTAGCTGTGTAGCCGTGTAGCCGCTTAGTTGTGTTTACTCTCTAAGTGTATTCTGTAAGACATGGTGCATTATCTACCTGTCTTTGTAGCATGGAAGTCGGACTTTTTAACGTCCGTTTTGGAGTGGAGGGTTATTCAGTAGTTAACGTTTTTGTGGAAAGTGGACAATCTTAAAAAAGCTCGCATCATGAACGATGTTGATAGCTAACTAGTTAAAGATAAGTTAGTTATAACAATAATTAACAATTAACAATGAATTTCATTGTCAATTAATTTTACCCCCACCGTGACATTTGTAATCCCATGAATCCATTTGAGTTTCGTGGTGGGTGTTTGTGAGTTGGTTGCGGTTTATTTTTTTTATTAGAAGAGTTTCTCTGAAAGTTTCCATAAGTACTTTATGTATTATGATCGCAAATAGTCATGGAATGTTTTTGTAGACGCAAAGGTATTCAAATTGTTTCATTTCAACTACAAATGCTTTAAATTAAGATGATAAATAGCGCAACACGTTGCCAAGAATTTTTCACTTCGGAAAAATGTGCGCACTTAAGGATTTTTCTGGATCAGCTCTTTGCAATAATTTGATTGTAATAATAATGTAAAAATACTGCATTCGCAATTGTTTTATTCTAAAGGTGATTTCTTTAACTGTTATTAATGCAAGTGAAGAGAGTCCTGAGAAAAATTCAGGTTCGAGGTTAATTCAAACGCACGATCTCTGCGATGTCGGTGGAGTGATGTCTGAAGTGAGTTATCAAATCGACATGCGAGCGGTCGGACATGGGTTAAGTTTATATATGGAAAGGTTTAGACGCAAATAGTCATGAAAGCTCTTTTGTAGACGCAAAGCTATTCAAATTGTTTCATTTCAACCACAAATGTCTTAAATTAAGGTGATAAATAGCGGCAACACGTTGCCATGAATTTTTTACTTCGGAAAAATGTGCGCACGTGAGGATTTTTGTGGATCAGCTCTTTGCAATAGTTTGATTGTAATAATAAGGTAAAGATGGTGCGTTCGCAATTGTTTAATTTGAAAGGTTTTTTTTTTTTAACGGTCATTAATGTAAGTGAAGAGAGACTTGAGAAAAATTCAGGTTTGAGGTGAATTCGAACGCACCATCTCAGAAATAACAAAATTGTGACAGGCCTACACGACTCCCGCTGTAAACAAGTGTGTGTTCTGATTTTGCCTTTAGAAGTTGTTATTGTTTAGGCTCATTTATATTGCAAGATATGTTTCAGGTCTCTAAGTATTTGCTTCCGAGGGACAAAATATGAAAACTCTCCATAAACATTTTTCTTACTTGCATTATATTCTTTGGCGTTGGGCCCGGCTGTTATTGGATTTGTTTGCAAGCAGTGGGTAGATTCTTATCACGGATTTCGCATTATTTGACCTCTTACTTTTTTCTCCTGAGGCTTCGTAGCTTTACCTCTAGAAAGCTATACATTTCTCTAGAGACACTCTTATGTTTCTTGCAGCTATCTAAAATATTCAATACAAAGAATTAATTTTTGCTTTGTAGAAGAGGATAGAATTTGTTGAAATGGAATTAATTTTATCATAATTAAACACAAACTGATTTATAATTTTGTAGTTTTGAATACATTTGTGTGTTTCAAACTAAAATTAATTTATTTTTGTATTTTGTATCCTATAGATGCCATTTTTCCATTTAATATTTGCGCCAGCTGCTCTTCTTCAAGTTTTTGAACTTGAGGAAGAGCAGCTGGTTGAACCCATCCAAGAAGTTGGATGTGTGGGGTAAGTGAAGTGTTTGTGTCTATATTGTTTATCTTTTTTCTACAATAGTGTATAATAATAATTTTAAGGGTTATTTATTCTGTTTGAGTTCTTTTGATGAAATATTATTTTTGTTTTCCATAGACCCTGTCAAACACGAAGGGGTCCCGTGGAGCACGGGGAGCTAGATAATTAGCTCCCCGTGTTCCGATGTATATGAGGAGGCTAGTGGAAAAGGGGGATAAGTGATGATTTTGGTTGTTTTTGTTTCTTGCTAGAAATTAGCTGAATTTTTGCGTGTGGCCTTTATTCCATTTGAAAAACATCAGCCTGTATTTTTTTTCGCTGGTTTGCTCTTCGTTTTCGAGATATTACGTATGCAAACAACCCTCATTCTTTCCAAGCGGCATCTTTTGGAGATCTATTGTTAAACGAAAAACAAAAGAAACCTTTTGTTTCGCTTAAGGATGAAGTCACTATATAACACGATAATTTCTCACTGCTGTTTCGTTAGCTCAAGCGGATAACGCGCCGAACGAAGTTGATTCGAATTTGTTTTGACATGACACGCGAGGGCTCGATTCGAAGCCGGTGAAATCTTTTTTTTTTTTTTTTTCTCGTTGTTTTTCTTCTTCTTTCGAAATCCTTCTTCGTGTCTTTGTAATTGATTTGGCGTTTTTACTGGTAGGCATGGTTTTTTAGCTGCCATTGTGACGTTTGCTTTTGGCGTGCAAAGCATCGATTACTTCGATAACACAAATTCAGAGCTTACCTGTTAATTAAGCAGAGTTTGCTCGTTGTTTCCACCGATATTCCAAGCTTATTCGAGGAATATTTGCGCCCGCCTGGTAGGAGATTTGGCATCATTAAGCCTTTGACCCTCGTTAAGTCACCTAGCATTCCTCAAAGAAACGAGGAGTGTTTTTTTTCCGAGATCATGGTTTAAGTCTGTCGTTAACTTAGCCATTGAAGAACAAGTGAGCCAGGCGGGAGAGTCTAGAAACGCTTCTTCTTCCAAAACAAAGCATCCGTCCTGGACTTATGGCTCATTTGCCAAACTTCGGCGTGTGTCAGTTTTGGAATTTAGAACTGCTTTCTAGACTCTTATTATTTTCTTGAAATCAGCCATCCAACAACCTTCGCTGCAAAAATTTCTGGGATATCCCATAATAATCTTTCATACGTAAAGCGCCATGAGCATTGTGTGCGTGACTTATAGCTCGCCTTTTAGTGTGACTCAGACACGGCCAGGGACTGGCGAGAAAGGCCAGGCAGCAAAGTCCTTGAAATTTGACCTGTACCGAGTGTTAGCCGAGGGTGAAAAGTTGCCGGCTAAATTAAACAGATTGAAAGCCATTTTTATGGGCCAAACAGAAGCCAAAGAGAAATCACAGGTGGGTTAAATTGGAAAGCAAGCCTTCCGTGAGTGTGTATCGTGGATTTCCAAGCAGATGATTACTTTGAGTTGTGACAGGATCGAGCCCGCCGCGAAGAAAAAACTGAAGACAAAGAACGCCTGATCGCAGGTTAGGAAGAAGAAAACTTCAGCTCAAATGTAAGTTTTGCTTTGTATTTCAGCGTTCCTTTGCTGATAAATTTTCCGTTTCATATGCTTTCTTTCAGCATGAGCAGCATGTTAGCTTAAGGCTTCCTTTTTCAGTGTTGTCAGAAATAATCATTTCATGGAACGAGCAGTTTTTTTACCAAAAAAATAATTTCACATAGAAACATTTAAACATTTAAGTCACTGACGTAGCCGATTTGCAAAACGTTCAGCCTCTATCTCTAGGCACTATTCATTGACTTGATTTACGCATCGATTGGTGCACTAGATTTCGTAAGTGGAGATTGTTTTCCTTGGCGTAACACTGCGGTAACACGAACGTATCCTGACCTTAACTCTAACCTAATACGAAGCGCTAACCCTAAGCAATAACTTTAACTTTAACCCTAACCTTGTTCCTTGTACCATCAAGAAGTTTGAAAGAATCTTTCAGTGGAAATTCTGTGAAAATTTCTGACTGCTGGGCATGTAGTCCATTTAAGACCTTGCCCGGCTGCCGGGCATTTGGACACAGCATTAAATAAACACTATCAAACGATGATCATGTCTTAATCTCACCACTGGTACTTGCAGTGCACTCCCGAGAAACGACTCGAACGAAAGGAGACATCTCTCGAGAGAAACGAGACTCATCTAAGGAGAAAGGAGATGCGTCTCGAGAGAAAGGAGATGCGTCTCGAGAGAAAGGAGATGTGTCTCGAAAGAGAGTGATGGATGTCTTTTTCTGTCTAGTGTCAACGCCCTGCTATCTTCTGATAAACTGTTGTCCCTTAGACCAATCAGGTGTTGCCATGAGCACGAGACAGAGTGAAGCTGCTACAATCTCCCTATTTTTTCTGCCTCTTCACCTCCATGCTATTAACTCCACCACCCCTACCCAGGAGCATTTTGTAGTCTCCCCAGTTTTGCTTGTATTGAGAGACCAAGATGTTGGCCCCTCAGACTCAACGATCGACACCTATGATCACATGGAAAAATAGGGGACTGTTTATATTTTCTTGTCATAGGAGAACGTTTTTATAGGTTCATTATGAACTTGTCAAGATACGTTATGGTGAAAGTTATGCACCGTGATCATGGTAAGATTGTTATTTACAGTAGAGTTGTTTACATGTACTTAAGATAAACTTGACTACAAGAATGGTAATATGACGGAGTGTTTTTTGGCTCTATTAAATATTAATGTTGATAAAAATGTAAATTAATGAAGAATTATTTGTGAAGTTTTGAAGAGGAAGATTCAGATTAATAAAATTACAAAGTTCTTCAAACTACCAGTCAAAAATACAGTTATTAACTAAAGATGATTTCAAGCAATAATGCAAAATTAATTTACCCAAAAAACCTCGTGACGTGGTATTATTTTGAATGCAGTTAACAACCTATCAAGACTAACACTGTAAGCTTTCAATGCAAGCTGACCCTGCAAGAGAAAATTGAGCTTGAAGTTATGCATATTTCACTGAAAACAGATGCTTCACATTGTAGTTAACAACTCACTAACATAAGCTTTGAGCATTCTTAGGAGGTTTGACATTAACTTTCTCGAGAATGCTTGAGAATTTGATTGCAGGGTAACTTGGAGAAATGAACTTAAGTGAGTTGTTTTAGATGGTATTCCAAAAGTTACCACGTTATGAATAGATTTTAAGTAAATCATTTTTGCACTTTTTGCTTGAACTTTACGTGGAATCTGTCTCACCCAACTTGATTGCAATAATTATTACATGTACATACTTTTCCACTATTGGTTTGCAACAGGTAATATAGTCAGTATACACACATATATAAGGGGGGTTCTGGGACCGGGGTTCTGGGACACCTACCGGCTCGCAAAGCTCGCCGGCGGGCACTCAAATCCCCGGTCCCAGAATCCCCCTTATAAATGTGTGTAAGATTACCAGGCTTGTCCCAGAATTATTTTTCCATTGAAGAAATGCGGCGGCTAATATAGAAAGCAATGGCTGCTGCAAATTTTTCGAGAGATACTCTTGAAATGTTTTATGCTCCAATCGAGGAGAATCAAAGGCTCATAGCCCCAATTAGCCCAACTATAATCGGCGAGTTTGAAATTGTAAGAAATAATTTCAATGAATGGCTCCGCGTGTGGAAAATGCGGGCCACAAAGAGCAACAAAGACCTGTTCAAATTTTTTCAAAAAACGAAAAATTCATTTATAAACGTTTGCACGAATGAAGTTGAGACGCTGAAGAGCGTAAAAATACAATTTAGCCCTCTTGTGAGATTTTTTATGATTCGAGATGAAAAAGTAGAAGAAATGGAGCATTATTTTAATCGGATGCGGCCAGTAATCTTGAATGAACACAACATGGATATAATAAATACATTGTTGAATCAGTTCATCGATGAAGTGAAAGGTGAGATAGAGGCCTGGTCAGAAAGAGGCTCGGGTTGGAAAATGGATAGAATTTTGGAAGCTTTCATTAACGTGTCGCGATATCAACCAATGCGCTGCGGAAGTTATATGCCGCTTCCCCCGAAGCTGAAAAACAAGAAAGCGATTCTTAACATACAAAACAGAGACAACCAATGCCTGAGATGGGCAATTCGTGCCGCACTATTTTAAGCCAAGGGGGATATGAGAAGGACTTCAACCTACCCAACAGAAGACGGCCTCAATTTCACGGGAATTGATTTTCGGACCCCGGTTTCACAGATTGACAGGCTGGAGAGGCAGAATCATAATCTCGCCATAAATTTGTTTGGATGGGAAAATGAACGAGTGATCGTGCACAGGATCAGCGAAAAAGGCGGCGAAATACCAAGAATAAACTTGATGATAACGAAGCAAGGCGAAAACATGCACTATAGCTGGGTGAAAAGGCTCTCAGCACTTTTATATGACCAAAACAGGCACAATGAAAGCAAGCACTTTTGCGAACGCTGCCTGCACGGCTATTCGAGGAGAGAACTGCTAGAAAGGCTCAAGCCGGAATGCAAAAGGCTGCTGAAAAGCCCTACCAGAACAGAGATGCCGAAAGAAGGCGAGAACAAGATGGCCTTCAAGAACTTCTACAAGCAAATGAAAGCCCCATACGTCGTTTATGCCGACTTTGAGTGCATCTTGAAAAAAATCGCTACATGCGAGACAAACAGCAAAAAGAGCTTCACAGTGAAAACAGAGAAGCACGAGCCATGCGGCTTTTCTTATATGATTGTGAGGAGTGATGGACAGACTTTTGGCCCATACATCCACAGAGGTGAAGACTGTATTTGAATTCCTCAAATCTATCTTGGAGCATGAAATAACAATGCGAGAAGACATGGCAAACAAAAGGCCGCTTGTCATGACAAATGAAGACTGGAAAAAACGCAGGAGCGCGGCAGAATGCCATATTTGCAACAAAAGCCTGTACAAAGACCTCTATCTTGACTCGATGGAGGTTTTTGACCCCGATTCAGGAAAATACTGCGGCCAAAGCCACAGAAGATGCTACCACCAGGCGGCAAACAACAGATACACGCCGCGCGAAATCAGAAAACCGAAAGACGCCATCGATCAATGGATCGCAATAAACCAGAAAACATGCCTGTTCTGTGGAGATCCGCTGCTTGTACCAAACTTCAAAGATTCAGTGAAAGATCACGACCACATGACTGGGAAATATCGCGGCGCCGCAAATAAAGAATGCAACTTCAAGCTTAAACTAAACCCGAAAACAATGCCAATACCAGTATTCTTTCACAACTTGAAAGGCTACGATGGGCACCTGCTGATGCAAGCGATGGCGAGGGTGCAAGGAGAAATTAAATGCATACCAACAAAAACCGAGAAATACATCTCATTTTCACTGGGAAATTTGAGATTTATCGAAAGTGTAAATTTCTTGCTGAGCAGCCTTGACAAGTTGGTGAAGGGGAGCGATGAGTTCCCCATAATGAAAAGAAGATTTCCAGAAGAAAACATGCGGCGGCTGTTGCTGAAGAAAGGCATCTACCCGTACGAGTACATGGATTCGTTTGAAAGGTTTGGCGAAACTAGACTCCCGGAGAAAGAAAAGTTCTACTCAAGACTTAGCGGCAAAGGAATTACAGACGAAGAATATGCGCACGCAAAGCAAGTCTGGGAGACAACTGGATGCAGAATTCTCGGCGATTACCATGACTTGTACGTACAAACAGACACGCTGCTTTTAGCAGACGTGTTTGAAAACTTCAGAAATGTTTGCCAAGAGAAATACGGGCTGGACCCGGCGCATTACTACAGCGCGCCAGGTTTGAGTTGGGACGCGCTGCTAAAGAAGACAGGAGTCGAGCTATAATTGCTCACAGACTTGGATATGCATCTGATGATTGAGAGGGGAAGGAGGGGCGGCATATCAATGGCAAGCAAAAGGCACGCAAAAGCGAACAACCCTCAGGTCGAAGGATACGACCCAACCCAACCAACGAACTACATCACGTATCTTGATGCTAACAACTCTACGGATGGGCAATGAGCCTGCCTCTGCCGAAGAAAAACTTCCACTGGAAACGTGTGATGCCGACAGAAGAGCAGATCATGAAGATGAAGTGGAATTCGAAGAAAGGTTGGATACTGGAGGTGGACCTCGAATACCCTGCATACTTGCACGACGCCCACAATGACTACCCGCTGGCGCCGGAAAAGAAAGTGATCAAGCCTGAGCAGATGTTGGAATACCAGCGGCGGCTTATGACTGACCTTGATTTGTCTATGCCAAACACAGAAAAGCTGGTGTTGACACTGGAGGACAAAGAAAATTACGTGGCACATTACAGAAACCTGCAGTTTTACCTCAGACAGGGAATGAGGCTGAAAAAAGTGCACCGAGTGATAGAGTTTGATCAGGAGCCGTGGATGGAGCTAACGCGGCCTGACCACTGTCGCCCGCCAAATATTTTGCAAGATAGTTGCCGCCAGTGAAAGCCGTGGCGTTGAGAACCGCGCCACCAATCATAATCGCAATGCTGGCCATTTTATAGAAAGATAATTTTTTTAAACAGGAAGAATCTTTTCGTCGCGATGCTGAATCCGACTGCCAGTCATCTTCTGTCCACGGCTTTGTCCAAATATACTTTTGTTGCCAAGAAATTTTCCAGCCATTCACCACTGGCCTTCTTCAAGAATCCATTTAATAGATGGAATGGCAGCGGCCATTTTATAGAAAAGAACATTTTTTCAAACCGAATCAGGAAGAATCTTCTGGTCTTCGAGATACTGTTTTAGCGCGATGCTGCCTGCCAAGGCGGCGGTGAATTTAACATAGTTCATGACATTGGAGCTAGGGTCGTTCGTGAAGTTTTCTTTTACGACTTTTTTTCCAATCCAGCCAATGCCAGCGACAATGCCGGTAAGAGTTGTGGAGTCCATGATTGTTCTTCACACTTGACTAATAACTCTCTTTGTTCTGTTTCATCTTCTGGAGAAGTTGAAATGATAAGCCAGGCCATTTTGAAAGCCACTATTGCGTAGCTAGCCAAGGAAAAAAATATTCCACCGACTGCGGCAGCTTTGATTGCGGCCTGAAGAACATTAACCATTGTTATAAAAAACAATGAGAAGTCTAATACATTTTCAATCCATCAGTTTGATGCCCCCTTTTCTTCTTGGCGCAACATCAACAGGCGATGGCGGGGCCGCTCGTGGCAAAACACTTGGTGGTGGCGCCTCAACAGAATTCTTTTTTTGATCTCTTCGCGTTTGTAGTAGATCCCTGCCAATGAAACGACAATGCTGATGACACTCAGCCATTGTGTTGTTGTTAGAACGTTTTTGGTGGGTTCGGCCGGCGGGTCAACAGCTGGAGGCTCAGCTTGTTTTAGCCGATTGTTTGCAATAATGGCTCGGGCGTCAGCTACTTCCTTTTCCTGAGCCTCGCGAGCCTGTTTGGTCTTCGCCGTGGAAGCTTTGCCCGCAGCGACATGTTTTGGATTTTTTTGTTTTGTGGCGGGCGGGTTTGAAGTCACTTGTTGAGTCGTATCAACAGTTTCTGAATCTGCCATGACGTACATTTACTGAATAAATTATATTTAATTGAGAAATTGCCGAGTAATGCTCACTAATTATTCAGCATTTGCTGAGGATTGCTCAGCAAATGCTCACTAATTATTCAGCAATTTGCTGAGGATTGCTCAGCATTATCTACTTCATCTAGCCCAGCAAGCGGATAGCCATCTGAATCATGGCGCGGCTCGCTGAAATCGACATGTTTTGCTGTGATCAAAAACGCATTGGCAACTGTGAGCAAACGGCCGCATCTAAGCACAAGGTTGCCAGCAAGATTGGACAGCTCTTTTGTGATGATGTAGTCATTTTTCAGCTCATGCTGCAGGGCTTCAGTATCTTTGAGCCGCACCACCAGGCTGAGCGCTTTTGTGGAAAATGACAGAAAGCTTTCAATCAGGGTTTCTGTCGTCTTGGCGCCAACGTAGGTCTCGTACCTTTTGTAGTGCTTCATGACGTCTTTGTCTTCTAGCCGCCTCACTTGTTCGTGTGTGAGATTGACGCCGATTGCTTCCTTGCATTTGCCAGTAGAAACCAAAATCGCAAGCTGCTCTCAAAGAGCAGGAATGTCGGGCCCAGGCGCGGGCAAAGCCGCAGCAGGCTCTGCCTCTAAGAGGTTCACCACTTCAGCCATGACAGCGTCGTTTTCTTCAGCCATAATATTGATTCAGTTTTTAATTTCAATTGTCAAAAAATTTTTTTTTGCTTTACTGCCGCGCAAATTCAAACAAAGTCAAAAAAATTGTTGTGGCAACATTTTGTTCATTTTGCGAATTTAAACACGGGATAGTCATAGCCCTTTGCAGAGGTTTCTGTGCCTTCATATTTTATGAAACTTGTTTCTGGTCGGCGCTTCAGATCCCAATATAAAGACGCAGGCGCATAATACATCTTCACGCCTTCTCCTTTGTCAAGGGTGATGACGCTTATCGGCCTGCCGTAATCGTTTGTCCCACGATGTTCAGTGCCGTGATACCTGTACACTCCAGGTTGCATTTCTCTCCAGCTCAAGATTTTTTCAGTCTCTTCCCACTGTTGTTCCATGTTGCCTTAGGGCCGCTTCTCTTCAATAGAGAAAGGAAAGCGCAAAGAAAAAATCAAATGGGCAAATTTGCGCTCTTTCAGCCTTGAAATCATCTGCTTGATTTCGTCATTAGAAAGCTCGCCTGCGTATTCTTCAAAGATGGCCTTCGTGGTCTTGGTTGAAGGCGTGTAAAAAAGAACGACTGCCGCCACGTTCTCACACTTAGGCTTTGCGATGCTGGATAGCTGCTGGGTCAACACCCACACACTGATGCCGGCATGACGTGCCGAAAAACCGAGTTTGACAAGCTCTCCGGTCCGCCCTTTCACGTCTTTTGAGGCGGCGCAGTCATCAAGAACGATTAGTGTTTTGGCGCCTTTGAAAGCAAAACTGGCCAACTTTAGCCATATTTCTACCTCGTGTTGCTCACAGATGAATACATACACCCGCAGGTCTTTCTCAGCAAACCTGTACAGCGTTTTGTTATGGGCGAAGGTTGGGCAGATAAGCACGATGTAATTAAACTTGCCACAAAATGAGCCGTATATCTGGTTCACGAAAAACTGGGTCTTGCCAGAGTTGGTCGGGCCAACGATCAACGCGTTGAATGGAATATTGCCGGGGTCCATATTTAAAACATTACAGTTTCTAACTGATTGCCAATTATGTTAAATTGGGCGTCAGATATAATGTCGACGTGGCAGTTAACTTGTCCTGTACCTTTGCCGTCTCGCTCAATTTCCAGCTGGACTCCATCTGTGGAGTTGACGATACGGGTGCCACTGCCATGCATTTCTTCGCTAGCCATGGAGCGCAGATCGATCAAAAGCCCGAACTTGTTTTTTTGTGTAGAACTTTTCCAGAGTCATATGCTGGGGTTTGTATTTTTCTTTCATGAAAAAGCGGCTGACCTCTGACCAAATGTCGCGACACTCAATGCCGTTGTTGTACAGCATGTTTGGCGAGCCGTTGATAGTGACGCTGATTTTTTTCAGGTCAGGGAAAATGTATTTTTCCGAATCCCTTGAACCTGCGGTGTACGGCTCCACAAACAGTAAAAGAATGCCTTTCATTGATCTTCTTTGTGCGTTGACTTTTATGTTTATTCTCGTGTCTGTTCCATTGTTGATTGGCACCACTTTATCACGAGTCAAGTGGTCATAGACAAACTCTTTACCGCTGGCATAAACCCCGGCCGCCTCTGTTGCAAGCTTTTTGCTTCGAACCATCTCATACTCAAGCTGGATGTTCGTCAGCTTGTATTTCAGCTTGGTTGTGTCAGAGCCTTGGACCACCTGGCTTGCTGGTGCAAGAGTCAGTTCAAATACGAGGTCATTTTTAAGAGCTTTTGGGTAAAAAACACCATGATCTGTAAGGACCTGATGGTCCAGATTAATGCGATATTTTTTCTCGTAAACTTCGGCCAGTTTTTTTTCAGCCTCAACGCCGCTGGTTTTTGCATCTCCCGCGCCTGAGCGGATTTTGCGCAAATCTTCGCTCTGGATGCCCTCAGGCCCCATGTTGTCGCGCTTTTCTCCAGGCAAGAACAAGTCTTGGAATGTCTTTTAGATGTCATAGCCAGCAGTTTCATCAAGAACGGTGGCCGCAAACTTTACAACAAGCTTCTCCACGAGCGCCCGCGAGACGTTCTGGACAAGAAAGTTGTTGGCATGCCCTCCAGAAAGGTCGATGTCAAAGATAAGAGCCAGAGAGTTTGGTACAATAACTTCATTCTGGTTCAGCTTGGGTACGTTAACATACAGAGTCTCGCCCGGATTGGCTTCAGAAGGGTTGAAAGTGATGCGCTTGACCACGCGAGGCGCCTTCATGGCCTGTAATGTCTTTTCAATGCGCTCCGGGTCGAGGTCATATTGCACATTTCCTTTTTCTGAGACAGATTCATTGGGCACATCGCCGTCCATTGGTTTCACCATTGTTATTAAAAAAGTGAAAAATATAACTTCAATTAAAAATTGTGTTGAAAAATATATCAAAATGGCTGAAGGTGAAGGCACATCTTTTGAAAATCCGACTTTTGAGCCAAACCCCTGGGATGAGGATGATTATAGAGACGAAACAACTCCTTTCTTTCCAAACGGGGCATCCATGCCAGCTTTTGGCCAATACCAAGCTCATGTCCAAGAAGAAATAGAAATGAGGACAATACAAGACAAAGGGCGGCCAGATACGTCTTACGTTGAGACAAGTTTCGGTGCGCCAGAATCGAGTGCGCGGGCCTGGCTTGCTGCAAAAGATTTATTTCCGAAAATGAGTTCAAGCGAGCTTGAGGTTTCATACAACACGAAAGGCAGGCTTCAAGTTAAAATGTTCGGGGCGGGCAAGAAAACTTACAATCTGACGACAACAGAAAGGGGCACTGGCCGGGAGCAGATAAATAAAAGCCTCCCGAAAGAAATACAGAATGCTCTCACCAAGACAAAATATGAAGTGCGAAGAGAAGATTTCAAAAAAATGCTGGATGAAAAATCGCAAGAAATCGAAAAAGAAACCAAAAATCTTAAAGCTCTTGAAGAATCAGATGACTCACCGCAGAGTGAGATCGACAAATCAAGAGCGAAAATACGGGTTCTTCAACTCGAGAAAGAATCATTGAAGTCTGAATATAATTTGGCAGATCTGAGAAATTCGGGCGCGCCACAAAAAGAGATTGAGAAACAACAAGCACGAGTAAGAAATTTCGCCTCTGATTTCGCAAAAGAGTGCGGTGATTACAATAGACGTTTTCCTTCTGACAAGTATGTTTCAACCGAGGAAAAATTTGAAGAAGTTCCAGATGATGAAGAGCCAGAAATATTTGATGAGAGACAAAGAATCAAATCAATCATGAAACAAAATGAAGCTATAAGATCACGTATAATCGCAGATGAGCGCATTTCGAAAACCAAGAAAAGACTCCTGATGAAAGAGCCGTGGCCGAAAAAAGAATAGAAACAAATCAAGCAACTTATGATAAAAACGAGGAAGAAAAAAAAGGAGCTTCTAGACCGACTTGGCATAAAACAGTCTGTCTTAGAAAAAGAAAGAGAGGTCTTTCAAAAAGAAAAAGCAGATCTTGACATATTGATTGAAAGCGATAAAAAAATTGTCGGCGATTTAAATTCCACAGCTTACGAAATAGAAGCTGCTGAAGAAAGAATTGAGCAGCGTGAAAGAGAAAGAGAATGGATTTCAGAGCGTCTTGAGCAAACCGAGCGAGATCTTGGGCTTGAAGACAGAAGATCTCTTCGTGAAAAAATAAAAGAGATTTTCAAAAAATATGGCGTTACGGTGACCGCCATATTTCTTGCCGCGGGCGCCACAATTGGGGCCGTTATTGGGGCCATCACCAACGCTTTGAAAAAACTCGGAAAAGGCTTAGCAAATGGCCTTAAAACGATTGGAGAGAAAGCCGCTTCTGCACTGCCGGGCCTCATTGGGGCGATCGCCAGCTTTCTTTTCAAGGCCGCCGCGAGTGCCATCGGCTTTCTTGCTGAACATACCTGGCTCTTGATTCTGGCGGTGGTTGCATTTCTTTTCCAAAAATTGATGAAAAAGCATTAACGCGCTGCCATAAACAGCAGAGCCACGACACCTACAACGCCAACAATTACCGCGGTTTTGTTTATTTCATGCTGTGGCGTTTTTTCTTCGATTGGCGGTTTTTCTGGAACAGTTTCTTTTTCTGGACTTTGTTTATCTTTCGGCCACGGGGATTGCGCAGCCATGGCGGCTTTGTGAATTGGGTTTGAAGGGTGGCTGTTGGGCGGGTTTATTTTTGATGGGCCACCATCCATCAGCTGCAGGCCTGCTTTTTTTGTGCCCAAATTTACGCCATTGTTTACTCCGAGCTTCATTCCCGCGCTTGCTTGCTTTAGCTTGTTGTTGTAGCCTACTATGCTTTCCGTGTTGATGATCATTCTCGCCGGCATCAGCCAAGCTCCGGGGCACACGGCGAGATTCAGTCTGACTTTTGCTTGATCAACTGCGAGCTGGTATCTTTGCACGCTTTTCGCTAAGTCGGGCTGCCTGATGGCATCTTCCATCAGGTCAAAAACTCTGTCTGGGCCTCTTTCGCTCTCCCCCCATCTCCAAGTATGCCGCTCCTTACATTCACCTGCGCGCCCAAGATGCAGTAAACAAACGCCTCGATTGACTGGTTGATGCGTGAAAGCCCCGCTTGCGTCAGCCCCGCTGCTGTTTTGGGGGCAAACCAGTCATATGGAGTTGAAACGTCCGGCTCAATGTAATAAATCAAATTTCCTTTGATCGCTTTGCCGCCTTCATCGCTGAATTTAAGAGCCCTGGATAATCAGCATTTACTTGCATTGCCCCTCGCGAATAGATGTAAACTTCGCCAAGGCCGTTGTTGTTTTTCCGTGTGTGAATCGGAAATCGCTCGATGGGTCAACTCCAAACTCGGCGCATATCCTTTTATAAGAGGCCACGTCATAGTGGTTGTTGAATTGGCTAGATGTGGGGTCTCCCGGCAAAGCGCTCATGCTCTGTATTCCGCCTAGCTGATACAGAATTCGCCTGACTGTGAAGTACACGTGAAACTGGTAGAATGACCTTATCTGTGGTGAAAGAAATAGCCCGCTGTAAAAGATTTCTCTGGAAATTCCGCACCCCTGCGTGGCGCAAAACACCGCGAAATTCAGCTGTTGTGGCCAGTATTTCATGTTTGGGCCTCCCAGCCAAGTTTTTGCTTCGGCCAATGCTGTGTGCTGCAGCCTAGTTTGTTTGAATATGTCGCGAAATTTTGTGATGAAATATTCGTCCGGGGTGGCTTATATTTGGTTCCCTATGTCGTAAATTTCTGCGATGCTTGGCGCCTTTTCTGTGAAATCAATTGCAGGAATTGGTAATGCCTTTTTGTTTTTCAGCGGGGACAGTTGATAGGGGAAGCCTGACATGCCGTCCAACCCGAGCGCGGTTTTCATTTGCTGGCTCCAGTATTTTCTGTCTGAGCCAAACACGCTCTGCAGAGGGTCTGGGCCCGCTTTGAAAAAAACTTCCGCGCTGAAGTTGTTGTTATCATCGATGCTGACCTGCGAAACGAATTTTGTGGCGTCAGCATTAGGAAACTCGTTGACGAACTGTGTCCAGGCCTTGTCCTTGGCCGCGCTTGATTTCTTTTTTGCTGCTGGAGTTTGCATGTATTTTTGGAGCTTTGCAATCTGGTCCATTTTAAATATATATATACATATTTAAAATGGTTGTGCTCACTCTTGTCACGCAAAAGAATGGAGAGACTGTCTACTTTGACGAGCCTATTCCCCAAGTTCATTTCATGAAGCTGCTGTCTTGCAGTTTGTACAACTCTTGGGATATGCTTAAAAATGAAAGCGAAGTCTCAATAGTCGAATCAAACAATACATTGAAATCTTCAGATTTTGCCCCAGGACATTACACTCTAGAAACCTTGGCTAAAACAATGGTAAAAGCTTTCAAACCACATTTATATGTGATCACAAATCATGGTGGAAAACCAATTAGATTTGATCATAATCTAGCCAATTTGTTTGGCATTAGCCAAGAGCCAAAAAAATCAGTAATTTTCATAAAATGCGTGATGTCGCCAGCAGCGTACTTCATTCACTGTGATTTGATAGACGGAAATAACAATCTATTCAACGGCAAAAGGTTAGATCTTTTGGCCAAGTTTGATGTAAGAGGCAAGCCTTTTGAAAAAGTCAGATATGATACTTGATTGCAATTTCCTTTTCGAGACTGCTCGACAGGTTCTCATGTAAATAGTATCACTCTCAGCGTCAGAGATCAAGAAGGCGAGCTATTTGATTTCAAAGGCCTGCCAATTGAATTCGAATTGGAGTTAATTTAATTTTCTATTTATACCATGTGCTCAAACGTTCTTCCGTCTGCGCCTCATGATGAACCAAGTCTGTATCCCCAGCTTTCGCCTCACGATTTCAGAATGCAAAAGGCCAATGAAGTTGCAGCTGCTCTAAATGCAGAAGTTGTCCATTACCGCGGCGTTGCGAAAAATATAAGCGGGCCAAGAAAATTGTCAACTGGAGCGCAACCAGCTCTGGTGTTCTTTCGGCCGGTTTTTCGACCGCTGGTTTAGGCACCACGCTCTCTGTTGTGGGTCTTCCAGCCTCAATTCCACTCGGTGGCGTTGGTGGGGCATTCGCTCTTGCTTCTTCAGGGCTGGTAATCGCCAGTAAGAAGCTTGAATCGAAGATGAAGAAACATTGAGAGATTGTGACGCTCGCAATCGCCAAACGCGACACAGTCTACAGGCTTCATTCCAAAGCTCTTTCCGACAATAAAATATCAGACAGCAAGTTTCAGTTAATCATGGCTGAATTTTCACAGTATAACGTGCTAAAAGAAGCGGTAAGGACAAAACTGACTAAAAATCCGTCTCAGCCAGACATTGGGAAGGTAAAAAAGGATGTCCGAAGCGAGATGGAAGCAGAATTTCGAAAAAAAATAAATGCTCTAGCCGCCGGTTCGAATTAACATACCAGAAATTTAATATTTACTAACGTGATATTTGTCTTGGATATACACCACATTTGAACGTATTTGTCATAGGAGCAAATGCATCATTATCCTATTTATCTTGAGGATAAATACCATATTTGTCTGCAAATTAAATATGGACAAATATGACAAACGTCATATTTGAATTACATTTACACAACATTCATCTCGAATTAAATCTAATTTTTTGCCCAATGCCTGTCAAACACAAAGGGGTCCCGTGGAGCACAGGGAGCCAGATAATTAGCTCCCCATGTTCTGATGTATATATACGTTGGCTTTAGTAAGTATATTTTTAGATTGTTATAATTAAATGATGATGATGATGATGAATACTATTAATGATTTGAAAATTATAAGTTAGTATAGGACACTGTGATAAAGCTTATTAATTTGTTAATATCTTTGTGTTATAGTATAATCTGTTTTGTTTTAAGAAAGTTTGGAGAGAAGGCTTGGGGGTAAGTGATTAATAATTTAGTGTTTAATAAAAGTTCTTAATAATTAGGTTCATGTGTTCCAATGTATATATGAGTTGGAGTTAATAAGTACGTTGTTAGATTATTATAACAATAATGATGATGATGATGATGATGATGATGATTATGATTATTACTATGAATAATTTGAAAATTATAAGTTGGTATAGGATTTAGTGATAAACTTTATTAATTTCTTAATATCTATTTGTTACAGTATGAAATGTTATGGTAAAGATTGAGTAAAGAGAAAGGTGATGGCAAAGTTGTGATGATGATTATGGTTAGTATATATCTTCAAACTCTTAAAATGTTAGGAGATTATCACTGTAAGTCTTGTAAGAATGAGTTGTGCACAAATTGCCTGTGTGACTTTTGATAATTTTTGAGAACCCAAGTCACTAATTTAAAGAGATATTAAAAAGCTAGGTTATGTTATGAATTCTAACTAATTTTATAAATACACAATTTGGACAATTTTACATTTTTGTATGGGGAGGTTTAGACACAAATAGTCATGAAAGCTCTTTTGTAGACGCAAAGCTATTCAAATTGTTTCATTTCAACCACAAATGTCTTAAATTAAGGTGATAAATAGCGGCAACACGTTGCCATGAATTTTTGACTTCGGAAAAATGTGCGCACGTGAGGATTTTTGTGGATCAGCTCTTTGCAATAGTTTGATTGTAATAATAAGGTAAAGATGGTGCGTTCGCAATTGTTTAATTTGAAAGGTATTTTTTTAACGGTCATTAATGTAAGTGAAGAGAGACTTGAGAAAAATTCAGGTTTGAGGTGAATTCGAACGCACCATCTCAGAAATAACAAAATTGTGACAGGCCTACACGACTCCCGCTGTAAACAAGTGTGTGTTCTGATTTTGCCTTTAGAAGTTGTTATTGTTTAGGCTCATTTATATTGCAAGATATGTTTCAGATCTCTAAGTATTTGCTTCCGAGGGACAAAATACAAAAACTCTCCGTAAACATTTTTCTTACTTGCATTATATTCTTTGGCGTTGGGCCCGGCTGTTATTAGATTTGTTTGCAAGCAGTGGGTAGATTCTTATCACGGATTCCGCATTATTTGACCTCTTACTTTTTTCTCCTGAGGCTTCGTAGCTTTACCTCTAGAAAGCTATACATTTCTCTAGAGACACTCTTATGTTTCTTGCAGCTATCTAAAATATTCAATACAAAGAATTACTTTTTGCTTTGTAGAAGAGGATAGAATTTGTTGAAATGGAATTAATTTTATCATAATTAAACACAAACTGATTTATAATTTTGTAGTTTTGAATACATTTGTGTGTTTCAAACTAAAATTAATTTATTTTTGTATTTTGTATCCTATAGATGCCATTTTTCCATTTAATATTTGCGCCAGCTGCTCTTCTTCAAGTTTTTGAACTTGAGGAAGAGCAGCTGGTTGAACCCATCCAAGAAGTTGAATGTGTGGGGTAAGTGAAGTGTTTGTGTCTATATTGTTTATCTTTTTTCTACAATAGTGTATAATAATAATTTTAAGGGTTATTTATTCTGTTTGAGTTCTTTTGATGAAATATTATTTTTGTTTTCCATAGACCCTGTCAAACACGAAGGGGTCCCGTGGAGCACGGGGAGCCAGATAATTAGCTCCCCGTGTTCCGATGTATATATATGTTGGCTTTAGTAAGTATATTTTTAGATTGTTATAATTAAATGATGATGATGATGATGATGAATACTATTAATGATTTGAAAATTATAAGTTAGTACAGGACACTGTGATAAAGCTTATTAATTTGTTAATATCTTTGTGTTATAGTATAATCTGTTTTGTTTTAAGAACGTTTGGAGAGAAGGCTTGGGGGTAAGTGATTAATAGTTTAGTGTTTAATAAAAGTTTTTAATAATTAGGTTCATGTGTTCCAATGTATATATAAGTTGGAGTTAATAAGTACGTTGTTAGATTATTATAAAAATAATGATACTGTAATGATGATGATGATGATGATGATGATGATGATGATGATGATGATGATAATGATGATTATGATTACCGTATTTACTCGTGTATAAGTCGACCTTTTACAACCAAAAAATCAGCTCAAAAAATCGCCCTCGACTTATACACGAGTCATACACATAGACCTGACAAAGCAGTCCAAGAAATTAACATAACAATTGTCTGAAGTGCGTTTACAAAACCAGTTCTAATTGTGGTCGAGTTTTCGGCACATTCTTCGTCAACAAAAAAGTGTGAAGTAATAAAAGTTAAATGCTTTAAACGTAAACCTACTAGAGATGATTTCTAAATGTGCCTTTTTATCTGTGGAGCAGACATTTCTCTTAGGGCTACGCTGCTGTTTACAGTGCTGAACTTTCATTTTCACCGAACGATTACCGTGGCTTAGTGACCTGGCAAAGTTCAGAAAGCACGTGGAGTTATCTTACTTTTCAGTACTCCTCAAATTTGTAGTTTGGTTACCAAGCTTTCCAAGATGGCAGTGTTTTTATTGAGTGATCTTTCGAAGCTCTTTGGTATTCCTTCGGTCTTCTTATCTAAATCTCCTTTTAAACTCAACATCAAGATCAAGGTTAGTTAAATGCAATGCGATTTACTTTCAAATATCGTAAAATACTTCGCTAGTAAATTGAAGAGCTCATATGTGGTTAAATCGTCATTAAACAAGTCTTGATAAACTTCACTGCATATGATTACACCTCTGCTTTTTTTAATTCACCGCGTTTTCAATACATTCTCAGGAAGAAAAGATTGACGTTTTGGGAAATTTCTGTTGGTCTGAATTTTATTTCTTTAACATAAATGATGAAAAATCTGATTTTTGACCTGGAAAATGAGGGCTCGACTTATACACAAGTTCGACTTATACACGAGTAAATACGGTATTACTATGAATCATTTGAAAATTATAAGTTGGTATAGGATTTAGTGATAAACTTTATTAATTCTTAATATCTATTTGTTACAGTATGAAATGTTATGGTAAAGATTGAGTAAAGAGAAAGGTGATGGCAAAGTTGTGATGATGATTATGGTTAGTATATATCTTCAAACTCTTAAAATGTTAGGAGATTATCACTGTAAGTCTTGTAAGAATGAGTTGTGCACAAATTGCCTGTGTGACTTTTGATAATTTTTGAGAACCCAAGTCACTAATTTTAAGAGATATTAAAAAGCTAGGTTATGTTATGAATTCTAACTAATTTTCTAAATTCACAATTTGGACAATTTTACATAAAGATAAGTTGTGAAAACCATTGAAAAATGCTAAGGAAGAGTTGCTTTTGAAATTTGCAGATATTGATTTTAGTTGGACTTCCTCGATAACTGGCGATGATGTTGAGTGTTTAGAGGAAGAAAATAAGCAAGAAGAAGATTCAAATATTTTGTCTAAGAATATATAGTGCATACCTTTCTGTTATAGTCTAGTATAGAATTAGAAATA
Organism: Platygyra sinensis; assembly: GCA_019787425.1. NCBI lineage: Eukaryota > Metazoa > Cnidaria > Anthozoa > Scleractinia > Merulinidae > Platygyra > Platygyra sinensis. Next base: position 54,923 of record JAHPZR010031843.1, on the reverse strand, counting down.
GATTATTCTACTTAGTTAGATGATTTCAATTAGTTTCACTGATTGTTTTGTCTGTCAACGGGCCAAGTGGCCCATCAGGCCAGAGCTTATCCCAGTTTGGTAGCATAAAGCAACTGGGAGTATTTCTACTCCCCCTTGGATGGGATGCTAGTTCATTGCACGGTTACCCTCAGCATTAAATTCTCTGTTACCCATTAATACATCTGGGTGGAGAGAGGCAATGTGAGAGTTAAGTTTCTTGGCTAAGAACACAACACAATGTCTTCGGCTAGGGCTTGAACCTGGAGTGCTCGCTCCGGAGTCAAGCTTGTAACCATGAGGCCACTGCGCCTCCCAACAGTGATAATTAGATTTTAAGAATATTCTTTGGTGTTTGGGTCTCTATTTTAGGTGTACCCTTACAAAAACAACCCTATTTTATTTCTATTTTAAGGCTATTTTAATGCTATCACATCTATTTTTTCCCTATTTTATCCTTGCAAATCTCTATTTTATTCCTAGTTTACCAGATGAAGAAAATAGGGCTTCTATTTTATTTGTGTTTGACATTTATTTTAAACCTATTTTTAAGCAAGATAGAAAGAAGTGGGGTATTTTATTTGTATTTTCCGAAAAGATCCTGCAAAATAGACTGTTTTATCCCTATTTGTCTTTGGGTGGCAAAGGTGATGACTTGCTCCTTTGCAAAATAGACATAAAATAGGCTATGAAAATCCTATTTTATTTGAGTTAACTTTGACTAATGACAAAATAGCTTTAAAATACACTATTTTATTCCTGTTTGTGGATGTTGGTTTGACCCCTGTCTTTTTCAATGCAATAATATGCGTAAAGTAGTCTATTTTAATCCTATTTTATCCTAGGCACCCAAACCGTAGTTAGAAATGGCAAAGTACATGTGTATTTGTGATAAAATATCATTATATTTTATTTTGTATTATTCATCAATTCAAGATTCGCTAAATTGTTACGGTGCAAATCATGATTTTCAGGCTGTAAGAACTTATCAACAATGAATCTATAGGTTCTACAAATTATTCCATCACAATCAAACAACAGTACATGGGGTTTAATTATGGAAATCTGGCATTTGAGAAGCTTGAATCAAGTATTAATGTTGGCATTCAGTTTTCCTTTAGAAACGTGCATTACAAAACGGTTAGTGTACCTTTAGGAACACACAGGTTGGATGAGAAAGAGATGACAATCACTTGCCACATGAGACTTCTTCATAAACAGCACCATGCATTCCATGCTTCTTAAAAGTATATAGTTTTAACTCTGTAAGAGTAATTTCTTGGGATAGTTATACTCTTCTTCAAATGATGTCTGAACACTTTCCAGCCTGTGTCAGGCCTTTAAATTCAGTAAAAAGTCGAGTTTTCGGTGCACCGCATGAACCGCCATCTTGGATTCTAATGTTGATAAGGCCCTGGGGACGAGTTTGTTATAACCCATGATGCAATGTTCTGAGAAAGGCGCTCGTTTCAACGGTCACTGAACGAAGTGTGAAAGGACGGTTTGAAGACTTTGAAGATGTTTGAAAGCCCAAAAATCTGGATATGTTGGCTCTTCAAGAGATTGTAAGTATAAAGTATCATAAGGCTTTTGGATTGAGAGTTAAGATGGTGTTTTTGATGATCTGTACTCCAATGATATTTACAAGTATCACTAAACTCGATCTTGGCCGTTTTGGATCTACCTTTGTCTCTCTTGGGTCTTTCTTCTGGTCTATTTCAGCTTCTCTATACATTGCAATCGTAACTTGAACCTAAAACAGTTTAAAGCATGCCATAGTGGTTGATCTGAACGCGTTTTTCTTTTATGATCAGTTGCCATCAGGGTTCAAAGAGAACACAAACTTATGATATGATTTTAATCACATGTTGTTGTTTGCCTATCTACAGTTATTGAAGCACTAAAGCTTGAAGTAGACGGAACTACATGGTGAAAAAGCTAAGTGAAAAGCAATTCACAAACATGAGCGATGATCCTTTCACTATATATTGCAATTATAATCTGTTGGACTTGGAAAATGCAGTGTAGTAGTCTTGACTTGAGTGCTTCTAAACTTTGAATTCTAAACAAAGATGTCAGTATAAGCTTCAAACTGTATGACACAAAGAAATCCTTGGATTTTAGCAAATAAAATAAATCATGAACAGAAACAAGATGTTTCAGCTGGTCTTTAATCTAGTGTGGTCTCTTCCCTTGGATACTGGGCAAAAAGTCTTGGTGATTTTCATCAAGACTGTAAATTCTATGCAAGGTTAATGTTGGTGATTGAGTCATAATTTGTATTTTGGTACTTATGCTGTTTAAATTGCCATTTGCTGCTTCTTGCTTCTGTGAACAGTCACATTTAATGTCGCTGCTTTTTATAATTCTGGGCCTTTGACGTGGCTTTATATTTATTTCACATGGCACGTTTGCAATTTCATAAGTCTCATTGTTCAATGGCTAAATGAGGCTCTCATGTGTCCTATTTTGTAGCTATTTTCAACCCTGTTATAAGGCTATTTTAACCCTGTTTATGTCTATTTTAAAGCTATTTTAAGCCTGTTTTATGTCTATTTTAAAGCTATTTTAGGCCTGTTTCATGTTTATTTTAAAGCTATTTTAACCCTGTTTTATGACTATTTTAAAGCTATTTTAAGCCTGTTTTCCAAGGTAATTTCCTCTCCATCCCAATTTTATCCCTGTTTTATTACTATTTTAAGGCTATTTTCAGCCTATTTTATTTTCAACTTGTTTCATTCACGCTATTTTAATACTATTTTCTCATCAATTTTATGCCTATTTTAAAGCTAATTTACGTAAGTTTTGGTCAATGCTCTGGACTATTTTTTGGCTATTTTTTGTTTCAAAATAATAGGTTTAAAATAGGTAAAAAATTGCTTTAAAATAGTCTGGGAAAATAGTGAAAAAATACAAAAGTGATAGGAATAAAATAGCATATAAAATAGGAATAAAATAGATATAAAATAGGCAATATTTTCGTAAGGGTAGAAAGAAGAAGGAAAAGATTGAGGAAAGAATAAGGAAAAGAAAAAGGAAAAAGGAAAAGACTGTCATGAAAGGGAAAGAAGAAATGAAGAAAATGGACAAAGAAGAAGAAGAAGAAGAAGAAGAAAAAACAAAAACAAATGAAAAACAAATAATAAACAGTTCTGGTTTCTTAAGAAGTTTGTTTGATGATATTGTATGATTTGATTCCCAGATTTTTTGTTTTGTTTGTTTGCATATTTTAATTCATAGTATTCCATGGTATTAAAAAGGCATTTAGTTGGTACTAAAAGTATCAGAACTAAGTTTTCATCAACTGGAATTTAAAATAGTTATTAGGAGTTATTCCAGGTAGTTGACAATATACGGAAACAGTGAGAGTTTTTTGTCAATTGAAGACATTTTGTGAAACTAGCAGGACCAAGTTTGAACCACTCTTTCTTCTGTTGACAGGAGACAGACAGACAGACAGACAGACACCATTATTTAGTTATAAAGCTCAGGGTAGTCCCTTCAGGAGCTAAAAGCAACCTGCTATCAACAGGAGCCCTGAGCACTAAATACTAAATATTGTGTTTCTTTTTCATCAAAGTAATTAATATTAAAATCTCCAAGTATTACATCAATTGTGTGCCAATTTACAATATGACTCAAATCATTAACAAAATCTTGTACATTACAAGCTTGTTTTCTGTAAAGCAACAAAAATTTCATTTCACAATTTCCCCTACTAGTGAAAACTGTTGTGAACATCAAGCCATTTATGATTGGAAAGTACTCTTTCTCATTGATGTTCACTGTTGTTTTGGTACAGAAAGCTAGGCTGGAATATCTGTCATGACTGTCTTGCCTGTTTAATATAAAAGGATATAGGTGATCTTGAATATCATTGTCTAAATCTGATGTCCTAAGTTGAGTTTCTGTGAAAAGCAACATATCGCAGTTGAAAATTTTTTTATCAAATTTTATGTCAATACTGTGCTTTCGAAGTGATGTGATATTTAAAAGGACAATAGGTATGACAGAGTTATGTTCTTGTACTTGAAAACTATCATTCTCTTCTAGCAGTGATGAATTTTGCAATCTTTCATCCTCTTCAATGACTCTTGGATGTGCTTTGATATGTTTGTGTTCCAATTTTCCAAGAACATAAAGACCTTGAAGGGAAGTGGCATGGCTCAAGGCAACATAACTTTGTCCATAATTAAATGACCTTTGTTTAAATAACTCAAAACTTATAACAATTTTGTTTAAATTCATGAACAGTACATGCCCAAGCTACATGTAAAGCTAATGGAAACTGCAATCTTTCTATTTCTGGCGAAGAACGTTTGCCAGGATTCAACTTTATCTTAGCTAAGATTGGTTTAATAGGGACAACTTTGTTTTCTATAGCAAAGATATCACCAGATTTATCAATAACCAAATTACCAGCATCTTCATCGTCAAACTTAATGTAGACAATAGTGGGCTTCTGAGACACTTCATTCACTAAGATTCGTGCTACAGTACCTATCTGTCCATTTATGAGTCTATCAGAGATATCAACATTGTTTGTTAACATGACACGAGCCCCTTCTTTAATAGATATCTGCAAATCTAGACCACCTGTGTAGGAGCGTCCTTTTGAAAGAATTTTTTCAATTTCTTGCTTGGATACATTCTTTGGATATCGGTCTACAGCCTGAACAACATGTAGAGGCATCAAAATTTCTTGAAGTCGTTGATTGTTGTAGTCCATTACAGGTTTATTTTCAGCCCATACATGCAATTCACTCAAAGGATAATTATTTTTGTCATTTACATCAACTGCCCTAGATTGAATGGTGTGTATGTCAGCTTCTGTGTGTTGAGCAACTCTCAGTCTGTTTAAGAGCTCAACGAAAGGCTGATCGTCCTTTTGCCTCATGATTTCAACCACTTCTATCATCTTGAATTCGTGCCATGGATGTGACAAATTGTATACATGCATCATTACTAAATTTGCAAAAAATAGGTTTTTGTTGGATGGGTGGTAGTTGATGTAAATCACCCACAGCAATAATGCTTATACCAGCAAATATTTTTGAACTTGAAGTTCCAAAGATTTCCGTCAGTCTTTGATGGATATGCAGTAGTCTATTATTTGAAATCATCGATATTTCATCAATAATCAACAGCTTTAGTTCACTTAAACTGAGTCTTAACAACGTTTTCTTTTGATCTGGTAAAGGAGGTAAATTAATTCCAGCATGTTTCGGAATAGCTAGACCAGTATTGACTGTCGTGCCACTAATATTAACAGCTGCAACACCAGTTGGTGCCATTAGGAGAACTGTTGGTAAAGATGGATTCACCACATTATACTTAAACATGTTCACTGCAGTATGATAAATTGCCCTTATTAAGTGGCTTTTACCACCACCACCATCGCCAGTAACAAATATATGGATAGGCTCAATAGTTTGCTTAGTGAGGCAATTAACACTTTTGATCATGTTTCTACACCAAGACAACACAACATCATACGTAATACGGTGTTTTTACGTTTAATGATCTTACAGCATCACGTAGTTCGTCATCACTAATAGCAGATGGTTGGTTAAAAGTAGCTATTCCTGGAAATGTTTGGCTTGTTTCAGGTGGCACTGATATCACTTCCTCAGGTAAATCTACATGACATTCATCATCTATGCTATTCATTGTTTCGCTTGATAAGTCCTCGTTTTCTTGATCATTAATAGGATCATATGATTGAAGATCTCTTACTCGATTCTCACTAACCATTTGTAACGCGATGTCGATGGCATCGCTATTTGGTTGAAATGTTCTCCTATTTGCTTCTGCTTTGCTAAAAACTTCAGACTCCTCAAATTTTGTTAAATATAAGTGATCATCACCAAGAAGGTCAGTCTCTTTTCGCCATGGAAGATAAAGCATAAGCAAATGATGATAAAATTTTTCAGGCTCTTTTGCCCTACTAGGTGTGTGAAATCTTATTACAGCTTTAATCTTACGACGCTTCATTGTTTCTTGTCCATTATTGAGCTTAATATTCAGTGGTGGAAAAATGGATTCACAATTAGAGACATGGTTCGATTCTACTAAATCATCAGAAAGTACATTAGGTTGAACATCATTAAATTCATCAGGGTCTTTTTTATAGTCTTTATAGTAATAAGCTGCAAATTCTGCTAAGCATAATGGCTCAACAATATTTGGCCGATCACTGTATCGTTCGATTATATTTGACATGAAAATATCAGTACTCTCGTCATCTAAAGCTTCGATTTCCTCTTGAGATTTTGCAACTCGGCATCTTTCTTCTGGTAAACCAGTATTCACAAACACTATGCAAGGAAAGGTCTTTCGTAACCAAAGTTCAGGCATGCATCTGTAAACACATTCTTGAGCGCTAACTTCTCTACATGACAAAAATGCTGTACCAACCTTTCTTAAGCTTTCTCTGATGTTCTGGGCCGGGTTGTTCAAAGCCCGATTAAGCTAACCTAGGGTTAGCGAGAATTTTTATTTCAGTTTTGTAACTTTTTGGTGAGGTGTTCTGTTTATATTGTTTAGCCTTCAGTTTTGACCTGTAGTAATCTCAAACTACACCAAACGTCAGAGGCGAAAAACATTTTTAAATAAGAAAACGTAGTGCTTCAGTTGACGTTTAACCTTGGGTTAACGTTAACCGGCTTTCGAACAACCCGGCCCAGATTATTGTCTTTAGCTTCCCTTGCTGCGTTCATTATTGCTTGAGAACATTCGGTCTCGTCTTTTGAAAAATAAGAGCACACGTACGTTATGCATTTGTAATGATTAAAAACAGGCTGCAAATCCACATTAGCTCTGAAACCTTTTACTCCTGCTTCAAAGTAGTTATTAATGAAACAACTGTCTACTGCTCTTTTAAGGTGTAGCTCAAAATCGGAATCTGCAGAAATAGATAAAGCCCAGTTATAATCTTCTTTGGAAACTTTGCACATAGCCAACACGTCTTCTGCACTTGTGCTTGAATCATAATCAGGTTTACTCGGATCTAACTTTTCGTTAATCTTTTCTTTTACAGAGCATAAGATTTCATTACACTTTTTCAAAACTAATACTTTTTGTTCATCAGGAATGTCATCCGCCAGTGGCTTGGATACAACCGTTTCGTTAGTGAAAAATTGCCCAAAATTAAATCTGCATGGAATATTCTTATACTGTTTGCAACTTCTGGAATGTGTATGTTTTTGATACATTTTTACCAAGTCATGAAATTCGCAGTCATTTTCCCTATTTGGAAGATTTCTTTGTACATGATCATCAATGTACCTTATGTAAGCTTCTTCACTGCCATCTTTGAGTTCAGGACAATCTGAAGTCCATATCAATGAATGCAAATGTGGAGAACCTCGCATTTGAAATTCAATTCTAAGTGCATAATACACAATTTTTTCCGATAGGTTTTGCATTGCTCAATAATACATCTTTGAAAAATGACTCTACTTTGTGTTGAAAATGCTTAGCAACAATAACAGGATTTAAGTTAAGCAAAGAACATTTCTCATTATATGACAAATTGTCTATTTCCTCATCCGTTATATTTTCTCCTTTTATACGAGACAGTTTGTGAAAAAGTTCATTCCATCGAAGGTCAGCGCATGATAAAGTCCAAAACCAGGTTGGGATTCCAAGTTGTTGTACCATTGCTATTACTTCGTACATAAACTTTTGCCAATATGGTGGACCACCTGGAATGCCTCTCAGAAAAAGATATGCCTGGTCCTTAAAGATAAGATTTTTCACACACTGTTTATTTGATCTAAATTGTGATGCAGTTAAAGGCTGCCCGTGTAACTTTTTTAAAGCAATGTTTATGTTATTCGAAACTTTTTTTTGTTCAATGATAAATTGCGCAAAAAAAGATATTCAGGATTCATAGCAAATCTCCTGCTATAATGAAGTAGACGAGCATTAAAGTATTTTACTAGCGTTAATTTTTCTTTTCTCTCCATTTTATACCCAAATCTACCTTTAGGAAAAAGAACTGGAAAGGCTAATTCTTCACAATGTCTGTCAGTCATCATAGACACAGGATGTTTATTTTCTCCAGGAGCAACACTGAATATTTCATTTCCTGCAGATCTCTCCCTTCCCTCCTCATCAGATATTATAGGGTAATCAGGGATAATGGACTGTAAACACGTTTCACAAGTCGCTGCTCTGTGTTCATTAAGTGGATCTTCCCTCTCACAATCGTCTTCAAAATCTCCACAAGCATCACTATCTAAGTTTCCATCCTGAGAACAATGCCCATTCTCTTTTCCACCTTGTTTGTTAACTCTCTGTTCTTTGTCACGGTCATCAACATCACCATCACAATCGCATCCAAAAGTTCCAGTCTCACAACGGGTTACAATTCCTGATTCAATTTCTTGTTCATGATTACAAAGACTCGATAGTTCACAATCAATGTTTTGAAGGTTAATGGCTACATTTTCATATAATTCATTATTACGTTTAAGCCACTCGAGGGCATGTAGCACTACCTCTGGACGCACTGCCTGAAAGTAAACATGACCTCTGAACTGCAATTTTCTCTTTAATTTTAACATAATAATTCCACAACTATCAGGAGGCCTTGGTAAAACACGACAAGTTTCTTCACAAGACACTGGGACATTGCAAATTGCTCCCCTTATTTTCCTTTGCTGACCTTTTGGCATCACAACAATTTTCTGAAATACGATTCGTTGAGAAACCAATATTTGCTCAAGTTTTTCTGAATTTGCAAGCTCAGGAGGCGCATCATCAACAGCAAGATTGTTGTACACTGCTTGACATGGAATTTTGTTTTTCTTTTTGATTGTGACGTCACAAGTCTTACAAATGTACATATTTCCGTTAAATAAACAGAAACTGGATTTGTATTTGTCCTTCTTAAATTCCAAAACGGTTTTCCTGTATAAAAGTCTGTTGCACACTACACAAATATAATAAGGACCTTCCCTTACAGCTCGATTGAACTGCTTGATATAATACCCTAGTGAATGAGTAGAAGAACATTTTTGCTCCTTTACTTCTTTTCGTCTAGTTACTATTTGTTTTATTAGATCCTTCTTTTCAGCACAATCCATTCCCCTATATTTCTCAGCATTTTGAAGAAGCAACTTCTGCCTTTTATTCAGCTCCATATAACGATATTTGTTCGCATTTTGAACACTCAATTCTTGCTTTTTATTCACTTCCATAAATCTATATTTCTCAGCATTTTGAACACTCAATTCTTGCTTTTTGTTCGGGTCCATAAGTTTATACTTCTTAGCATTTTGAACTCTTAATTCTTGCTTTTTGTTCAGATTCATACCTTTGTATTTCTCAGCATTTTGAACTCTCAATTGTTCCTTCTTGTTCACTTCCATAACTTTGTACAGGTATCTCTCAGCATTTTGAAGCTTCAATTCTTGCTTTTTGTTCGGCTTCATAAGTCTATATTTCTCAGCGTTTGAATACTCAACTTTTGCTTTTTTGTAGGCTCCATAAATTGGTAATTTTCATTAAAGCTTTTTTTTGACTGGATTCCATATTGGCATACTTAATGCAGCACAATTATCTAAACAAGCTCGTTTTTTCACTTGTTCCATTGATGAATAATTTTCTCTTCGTTGTTTGGAAAGTTTCTGCTTCTGCTTTACTGACATGTGTCTTCTGATTATTTTTGAGCGATCTTTTTCTAAAACGTCACAACTGCATTTGATGAACTGCATTTCGTAAGTCTCTGCCTCTAATACCTTTTTATGTTAGACACAGATTTATCACAGATAATGATTCTTGCTCTTTTTTTTCCTTTGTATACTACATTGAAACTTGCTTCGATGTTAGCAACCTCTATTGCAAGAGAAGTTGGAAGATCAGACACAGTGCAATGTTCTCTCAACATCATCTTCTCGTGGACATAGTTACTATTCTCAATTATGGCATCCAATGTATTCTCAATTGCACTGGTTACACTTTGAAAAATCTCATGAACATAACCTTTAGACTTTTTCTTGTCAAATCCAAATACAGCGTAACTTTGTCTCCCTAGATTTTGTCTTTTAAAAATGCAGCAAACTTAGCACTTCGACTGAGAAGTTGGTAACAAAAACCCAGTATTGTGTTCTTGATTTTCGGTTATAACCCTCAGTTTTCATCTCTTGTATCACAGATAACGCTTCTTGCTCTTTTTTTCCTTTGTATACTACATTGAAACTTGCTTCGATGTTAGCAACGTCTATTGCAAGAGAAGTTGGAAGATCAGACACAGTGCAACGTTCTCTCAACATCATCTTCTCGTGGACATAGTTACTATTCTCAATTATGGCATCCAATGTATTCTCATTCCAAAAACGAATTTCCTTTAAGATTGAAAAACAAATTGCATAGAAACAAACAAAACAACACTCTGTACACGAACAAAACAACGTATCATTTTCTAATGCACTATCTGAAGTTAATTCAGTGCTATTTAAATTCTCAATATTTTCTTGTACAGAAGCTTCCCATGTCATTTTTACCATCATGGCTACCAGTCACTTCCGTTGATATCTTAACGCCTTTTAATTCATAAACTGCATCTCTAATTCCAAGATATAAGTTTTCAAAATACTCTACTAGTTTGTAAATAGAAGCTATCTCTACCACCACACAGGTTCCACACGGATCAAACATTCCTTGAGAATCACGGCTATGTGAATCAAAAACTTTAAAAATGCCATATTGCTTTTCACAAGAATGCCTACGGCAGAACTCGTAATTGTGAGAATAAATGATGCAAAATCACCTCTTAGCAATAATTCAAACGCTTCAATCAACGATACACAATGATCCTCTATTGTACAATCATTACCACTGTGCACATTTCCAAAATAGCTGTCACTATATTTCAATCTATACATAGTATCCCTTAAACACAATAAGTCAGGTAACTCCGTCAACATTAATAAATCCTGTCCTGCCGACTGTGATAGCCGTGTGTATAATATCTCATTACCAACATGCAATATTTCTTCAAGATCTGAGCATGATCTTATTGAATACATGAAGTCAAATAATATTGCTATCAAGCTCATTGCCACACATTGTTTGCCCACATTTGGACCGAAAACAAAACTATTTCCTTGGCTATATGGGCCATGAATGGTTTTCGAAGGATCTACAACAAATGGACCAGGATTTGTTTCGATATCCCCAGAGAGCTTACTTGCAATGTTGTTTATTTTGTGATTTAGAGTCTTGTACAGCATTTATTATCATTGACGTCTGTTATACGCTCGCCATTGCCAAACAAAACTCTCTTACGATGAAAGGGAGTGAGAATAATTTGATAAACTCTTGAGGACCTGGGCAAGCTTTTTGATGCATAATTTCGAATTTTTTTTCCTTAGTTTTCTCTTTTTCAAAAACCGTTTCAACTGTTTCAAAGGCACCCTACTCAACTCTCTAAAGCGTCGTCTTTCACCTTTCCTTCCACTGCCTACATTACAAATAAACAATGCAAACCGAGATCGACAACAACTTTCTTTTATTTTCTCCATTATACATGTAGTATGTAAGTTGGATAACTTGACCTCCTCCCTATGCACCCTCTGATGCAGTATTCACTTGAATACTGTAATGTATGTTTCACAGTTTTATAACAACTTCAGTCACTTTTGTTGAACTTTGTTTACTTTTGTTTGCTTTGGTTTGCTTTGGTTTGCTTTCTTTACTTCAGACGTTTATTGTGTTAGGCGAACAGGGTGACTCATCACCCATAAACTCGTAGATCAGCTACGGTATCTTGGACCCTAAAAAAACAGAGAGACAAAACAATTAAAACCGAAGCTATCTGAAGGAATTAAGACAGAAAGCTACAAATAAACAACACAACTACAATCAATGTTTTCAAAACCTACATGAAATTACAAGCAGTAAATATTATCCATAAATAAAACCAGACATGCAATCATAAACATAACTTAAACTATGCAATTATGAAGCATATGAACATGGATTTAAAATACATGCAAATAAACCTCCAACGCATCTCAAAAAGAGCTATAAAGTAAAACAAAAAACATACCTTCTCAACTAAAAACTGGGAAAACAAAAAAAAACTATCCAAAAACCCATCATTGCTACATAAAAGCGGAGTGGCAGACAATACCAAAAATACTCGGAAAATTACAGTTCAATCAATGACTGTAGCTCGTTGCCAAATAAAACTTCAACATAAGCACAGTCGTTTTTAACACACTGCACAACATGACATTGTTTTCCCAAATTTAACGTCAAGCGCAACACTGGACGTGTATTCCAGAACCGATCCTTAAAAGCGATAAGCGGTATCCTTTACATTCCGGCACGAAATGATTAACTTGTTATGAAAACAGATCCTCATTGAACCAAAATTCGCAAAATAACTTTTTTAAAATCTAAAAAAAGGAAACAACAAGATGACTGTAAAAACTGATCAAGTGTATTTCTAACAAGAGCAATACAGTGGACACAATACCGTCGATCTTTTCACTTTTTGAGAATTTCTGACAATCCCTACATACCTTACTTACAGCAACTCAATCAATCACTGTACCTCTGTGACAAATAAAAGTTAAAAACAAGCACATATGAGATTAAAACTAAAACAAAAAACATACCTTCCCAACTAAAAACTCGGAAAATAAAAAAAGAGGAACCACCGATCATTGATACACAAAGACAGACTGGCAGACAATACGAAAACTACCAAGAAAATTACAACACAATCAATGATTGTGGCTCATTGCCAAATCAAAGTTCAACAAAAGCGCACTCTTCTTTGACACGTTGCACAATATACATTGTTGTCTGAACATAAAATCACAAGCACATCACTGTATATGTATTCCACAACCGCTCCTTATATTAAAAGCGATAAGGAGTATACTTTGCATTCCGACACGAAATGGTTAATTTGTTCTGTAAACAGATCCTCATTGAACACAAATAACTTTAAAACATAACAAAAGCAAAAAAGACGACTGTTTTCAAAAACTAATGAAGTGTATTTCTAACAAGAACAATACGATGGACACAATACAGGTCATTTCACTATAGGTGTATCTGAAAATTTCTGACAATCACTAACAAGCCTAACTTACAGCAACTCAATCCGTCAATCATGTGTCGAAAACAAAAAGCCAAAAACGAAGACCGGAAACCTAACACCCACTGGTCTAAAATGAAGCCGCTATGGTCTAAATCGAAGACCCACTGGTCTAAAACGAACACTCTATGGTCTAAAACCCTTCTCTAAAACGAAGACCATATAATCTAATACGAGCACCAGTTGGTCACGAAGACCCTGTGGTCTAAAACGAACACCCACTGGTCTAAAATGTCATCTAACCACGGCACAAACTTCATAGTTACTTTATTTCGGTCGCTGCAACAAGTGCCAAATTGCGTAACCCAATTGGACTCCAAACTCCAACAGCAAAGAAAAATAAATAAGCTACAGTGAAGATCTTAGTATATTTTGTAGTCCCGAATACTCTATTTTTCAAATACATATGACAAAATTACCATAATGTGCATCATTACTTTACTGTACTGTCCTAGTAATATGTAAAGCCGCAAAAATCAACAGTGCGTAACTCGCAAATTTATTCACCACGTAATACAAGAAGTTGATTTTGCCATAGCCTAAGTAGCTGGCAGTATTGTAAGCGCAAGCGAAAAAAAGTTTTGAGGCGAAAACAATTACAACCGAGCGGCGAAGCAGCGACGAGGATGCGAGTGAGACTTTGAGACTTTTGGTTATTTCTCGCACCTTCGCTGTTGAATTCTAGCGGCTCCGCCGCCAAAACTTAATTTCATGCGCGCCTACAATTCCCCCAGACAATACCCCTAGCTACACAAGCTAATTTTGCCGGGAAAATAACACTCTCAAAGAAGGAGAAAAGAACATCCAAGGCTCTAAAACCAAAACCCACTGCTCTAACGCCTCTTTTTCTTCAGGAAAGAGCCATAAATTGAGCTAAATTCTTCTCACTTTCGTAAAGTTTAAATTGAAGTGCAATCTGAAATTGACAGCTACTTTAGGCCTTTAGTTAGGACCAGTCGGTCTTCGTTTTTATAAACGATCCTTAAAGCGATAAGAGGTATCCTTTGTATTCCGGCACGAAATGCTTAATTTTTAACAAGAACACATCCTAATTGAACCGAAATTCGCATAGTAACTTTTAATCAAAAAAAGGAAACAACAAGTAAATTTGACTCTTTATTATTGCATATGTCTTGAAGTCTATCTCTAAGGCATTTTGGCCAATTTTTCGACCAATAAACATTTATGAAGATAAGAACTGACAAATGGCCTAAAATTAGCTAAACATGACATCATCCGGTGATGACATTTGACAGTGACTGCGGGTCTGCTCACCGACAGAACTAAAAAAAAACAGACTCGCCGGCAAAATTAAAAAAAACAGACGTAATACATTCTTTATGTCTGAGGAAAAAATACCTTGACCTTTCAAACGACTATCAATTTACACATGGTAAAAGGGTTTATGACGAGCGCTATAAAACATGATAAAAGGCTAAGTTTTAACTTTTTTCCCCAGAAAATTCCATCATAGCTTCTGGCGAAGTAAACACGATCTTACATTTATCACCGTCAGCGTGATCCATGGCCAGAAGTAATACCTTTATAGCGCATTGAATATTCCCTTCGAAAGTAAACAGAAACAAAAATTCCAGATTACGAAATCTTCTGTTTCGCACGCAAAACCAAAATACAGCTTAACTCTGGATAATTTCAGCCTTAGTAGCCAGCAGCTGGTACCAAATTAGATGCTTTATCCTTGCAAATGTCCTGCGCCCATCGCCGAAGGATTTTGGCCCAAGTTTCACCAAATAAACATTTTCCCCGTCGGCGGCCATTCTCTTGTTTAAACAGTTAATTTGCTAACTTGACAAAATGCTCCTGAGGGGGGATATGACGAAAAGAGCTGAGAAATGGCCTGTAATTGGCTGATGATGACATCATCCGGTGACAACAATTGGCCGAGTGAGTCGGAGTTTGGGTCTGCTCACCGACAAAACGAAAAAAAAAAAAAAAAAAAAAACCGAAGGCAAAGCAAGAAACCGCCCAGCCTCCGGCTGCGCGGTTTAAAAAAAAATAAAAATAAACCGAAGGCAAAGCAAGAAACCGCCCAGCCTTCGGCTGCGCGGTTTAAAAATATGCGTGGCCTATGAGTGCCATAGCCGGTAAAAAAAAAAAAAAAAAAAAAAAAAAAAAAGTCGGCGGCCTATGTGTGCCATAGACCAGGGTGCATTGCGATGCCCATGCAGATGTGGGATCCAATATGGCGGAGGCACAGAAACATTGATTGAAAAGATGACATAGATTTAAGGAACGACCTAGTTTGTCAGAGTGAATTTAAGGACATTAGAAATATTAGAATTCATGAGAAAGGATTATCACATGAACGCATGGAGCCTTAGAAGTCTGGCACGCCGAATGCTGTATTTTCGAATTCAATTTACTGACCACGATGTCGAGGTAAGCTTAAATGAAGTGGAAGATGCAGTACGTAAAGAAAGAGATTTCCGGCCCAGGAAAGCTTCTTGGCTACAGAGCCATGCATAAGAAGATACTGGAGATACAAGGTTTACAGGTGCCTAGGGATTTGGTTTACGCAGTAATGACCTAAGTGGATCCCGATGGTCTGGGGGAAAGAGGAGAAGTTGGGGAAACGAGTTGGGGAAACGAAGGCGTTTGTGAGTGGGGTGAGTACCAGTGCTAACGAACAACGGACGCTACAAAACACTATATTTTAGCCTGTTCTAAGCGAGTAAAATCGTTTTAGTATCTATTTATTACATGTACAATTAGATTTCTATCACGAATACAAATCAACTGCGAATGATCTAATTGTTGTAGTGTAACTTCACATTTGATATATCCAACTAATTCAATTTTCAGAGAATTGAAACAATGGATTGTAGCCATTGTATCAGTTTCTGTTCCCCTGTCTATTCTCAGGGTTCCAGGCAACACTAAAAGGTAAAAATAATTATTTTAAGTGTTACTCTTACTTCATTGGCTTTACCAGAGTTAAAATGAGGTGTGGAATGAAAATAATTTTTACTTTTCACTTAGCATGAGCATTGGTGCAAAGGAAAGGCAATTATTGCATTAAGTTTTAAGAAGAACTAAATAATACATGATGAGCAAGTTTAATATACATGTGCCCTATTATTGTAAAACAAGCTGGTTCGTATGGTAAAAAACAAGGAAGCAAACCACATCCATTCCGTACTACCCATAATTTAACTACACCAAACTTGGGCCACATTCTAGGATACCCGATGATCCTCTGTTTATGTGACAGGATAATCCTACCTCTACTCTCGTACAGGTAGTTTAGATAAAATCTTCCAATAATCTTTGGATTATTATTTGATGTCTAAATTCTCAGAAAATTGATGCGACTGCTGTATGTATCTTGCCCGCCATATATGCACAGGGGGAACATGGCTTTTTGATAGCTACAATTTATCATGACCATCCAAATACATAGTGCAGTCTGATCCCTACAAAACAAACAAAACTGTGAAAGGACCATGTGGCTATCCACAATACAGAAGTGGGGTACCTGTAAGAGTCAGTTACATAGTTGTGTTTTATTTTTGCTATACATGTACATAATAACTGCTATTGTTCAGGAGGGTGACAAGGGGATAAAGTCAAAATCACGATACAGTGAGATGGGAAGTTACACTACAACAATTAGATCATTCGCAGTTGATTTGTATTCGTGATAGAAATCTAATTGTACATGTAATAAATAGATACTAAAACGATTTTACTCGCTTAGAACAGGCTAAAATATAGTGTTTTGTAGCGTCCGTTGTTCGTTAGCACTGGTACTCACCCCACTCACAAACGCCTTCGTTTCCCCAACTCGTTTCCCCAACTTCTCCTCTTTCCCCCAGACCATCGGGATCCACTTAGGTCATTACTGCGTAAACCAAATCCCTAGGCACCTGTAAACCTTGTATCTCCAGTATCTTCTTATGCATGGCTCTGTAGCCAAGAAGCTTTCCTGGGCCGGAAATCTCTTTCTTTACGTATTGCATCTTCCACTTCATTTAAGCTTACCTCGACATCGTGGTCAGTAAATTGAATTCGAAAATACAGCATTCGGCGTGCCAGACTTCTAAGGCTCCATGCGTTCATGTGATAATCCTTTCTCATGAATTCTAATATTTCTAATGTCCTTAAATTCACTCTGACAAACTAGGTCGTTCCTTAAATCTATATCATCTTTTCAATCAATGTTTCTATGCCTCCGCCACATCTGCATGGGCATCGCAATGCACCCTGGTCTATGGCACACATAGGCCGCCGACTTTTTTTTTTTTTTTTTTTACCGGCTATGGCACTCATAGGCCACACATATTTTTTTAAATTTTCTTTTAAATTTTTTTTGGCTATGGCACTCATAGGCCACGCTCATATTTTTTTTGCTTTTTTTAGAATTTGTTTTTTTCGGCTATGGCACTCATAGGCCACACTCATAATTTTTTTTTTTTTGGTATACATTAGAAAATATAAAAAAGTAAAATTTTTAAAACGAAATTGAAATACAAAAAAAAATAATAATAAATAAATAAATAATTAAAAATAAAATAAAAAAATTAAAAATAAAAAAAAAGAAAAATTAAAAAAAAATTAAAAAAAATTAAAAAAAAAACAAAGATGAAAATAATTAATCATTGAAATTAAAAAAAAATCAGAAATAAAATAAAAAGATCCACAAATGTACGGTCATTCGACGGCTTTTCCCTATGGCACGCATGTGCCACCATAGACAACACTTGATTTCATGCCGCAGTGGTTTCATAATCGGTACCGATGCATAAAGCAGAAAATAACTGTACTGACCATTCCGGCCGGGGAATAAACAAAATCAACAATAACGATTCAGTCTGTGCAGTACTACGACGGCGGCTTTTTTTTGACACAAAATAAAATTCCAGAGTCGCTCGACACATGACCAAAAATATAACATCAGATAATGTCAATAAACCTTCGCTATAAACGGCCTATGAAACCACAAACTTTGATTTCAACTTTGTGAGCACAAAGCCTGCCACTCACCTTTGTTCAAAGATCAGCATGTCCGTCGCTTGTCCGTCGTACAAAACTGAAACAACAACAACAGAACAGTCTCACTGTAATAGTGAAGTAAACATTATTTCAACTTCTCGCAATGCATTCTGGGAAATCCGTGTTCATTTTGTGCGGGAAACATTAATCCTGGCAATAACAACACAATTTATTAAGTCTCCAGCCAGGCAAGAATCACAGCCAAAAACTTCCTTGGCCCTCTTTTCTTAAGTTCAAACTAACCAATTTGTCCCTTATTGCCTGCTGGAGACTTCTTCACGGTGTGCAGAGCTGGGCAGAGACGTTATCCACGTTATCCGCTGGGGTCTCTCAGATTGTGCCCGAAGCTCGATTCTTTGAGCAACGAGCGCCCATTTAAGCCTTCCCGGACTTAATGATGCCCCAGGCACTTTGCAAACCGTGGCAATAAAATGTCTTACCAAACCCGGCCTCATAAAAGTGCCCGTTTCGCTCGAGCTCCGATCAAAACCTCTCCACTCACGAAGAGAGCCATTGAAAGGAGAACGTTACCACGCAAACTCGAACTTTTCAAAGCTAGAACCAGTTCCCTCTACACTGTAAATCAGAAATATCTGTTTTAGCCCTAAAAATAGGGCCGATTCGGTGAGTAAAATACAGTCCTATTTTTGGGTCTAATTTGGCTCCCTTAAATCAGGGCCAATACAGTCCAATTGGCTAGGGCTGATCTGGTCCTTGGGCTGAAATGGGCCCTAACGTGGGCTGGAATAGCTTTTTGATGTAGCTTTTTTGGTCCAGATTACGCTCAAATGGCTCTAGGAAGGTTTGAATCAGACTTTCCCCAGCAGGGCTGAATTGACACTTTGGGGCTGAAACAGATCTTTTCAATTTTCAGTGTGTCTAGGAAGCAGAACATTTCTTGCGTTCATTTTTCCTACTTTTAGACACCACTCCGTTTTTCCTTCTATCCCTAATTTTTGACGGTTGTTGTATGATAAAACGAAAATGTCACATAGTAGATACTTGTTACAAGGAGGATCGAATAAATCGCGAAACAACTGTAAGTTGTCCATTGCTATGAGAGTTTTGTATACTGCACTTTTTGCATTGATGCAGCGAATCAAAAAACATGTGCAACGTAGAGGTGCCATAGGAATCGCTATAATTTTTCGGACTACCGAGAAACAAATCCTGCTAGTGGCAGGGTGGAGGCCTCGAACCCGGGATCTCCGGATTACAACAGCAGCACCCTTTAATCTTTAATCTTTAATATTTAATCGCAGTTTGTAACCATACATAACTGATACAAATGAACTAATGCTAACATATACAATCGAACAAGAATACAAATATGGTTAACAGGACGGTAGTAGGGGGAAACCAAATTCCCATGCTAAAACATACCTTCCAAATAACATATATTAAAAGACTATAAATTAGACTATAAATTTTAAACCTAGATGCCTAATAATAATGCATAAACTTACATTAAAGACACTAAGTCACTCGGCCATCGGCCGCCTCAACGTTCATATGATAATTCAAATGGAGATGTTACATAGTCCAACTAAATGCACATGTCCATCTTGATGCACATGTATTTCTCTACGAAACTCCAAGCTCTGTATGGAATATGGATTCTCTCAGTATCAGTACAGCTGTATTTAATGGGAGAAGACCGATGGTATCATTTATTATGTTTTGTATTATGTTTTAATAGTTTTTATGTTTTAATTTTTATACAGCAGAGCTTGGCGCCACGCTTGAATAAATGTGATCTTACAATAGTTGTGATCTCACTTCAGGGTTCAAGGCTAACATTTTAGCAGCTACTCAAGCAACGTGAATTATTTAATGTTCATTGACAAACTTTAAAGCAATTAATAGAATAGCAATATCTCAGAGAAACGAAGATAAGACAGACTGTTTAGGGGCATATTAAGTCACAGCAAAGTGCTCTTTCGTTGCCATGAATCCAGCTTGGTCCGCAATCGAATCTTCTACGTGCTCGTTGAAAGTGGCATTTGACACGACGCCCGTTTGGAAATCTGCATCTTATGTCCAAAAACTTTGCATCCATACAATTTTGGATATACTGCAGGGAGTTTCTGCCCAGGCAATTCATCCAACTAGAAACAACTGGAAGAAAACAGATGATGTAAGTGAATAATTTGATGTTCAACTTCCCGTATCATTCTAACCGAGGTTACAGTCATACTATATTCTAAAGTTCGTCGCTAAAATATTTTTTAAGCTGGTTTCACCACCAGAAGTTGGATAACCTTTTTAAGTGGCGGACCCGCTAAAAGCGGCCCACTCGACTTCGAGACCAAAAATGGTTTCCCTTTAATTTTTGTCAGTGAAAAGGTTTGGCACATATCAATAAAAAACAATTATTTTTTTTCCAATTCCTTTTTTTCCCTTATCAGGAACCAGAATCGAATTTTGGCCGAACCAAGGTTGTCGACCTTGATCAGAAAAGGTGAAATTTACAAATTTTGTAAAGCGTTCTTCGCCCTCTAAAATGCAGTTCACGGAAGTTCGTTTTCATACGTATTCTAAGGTACATTCATTACTTTGACTGACGAAATATGGAAACTTTTCGGAAAATTCTTAACTTAATAGCGAGGCTGGGAGACACCCTACTCTAAGGCCTTTGATCACCTACTAAAATTAACCAAATTTGACAGAGCAAATATCAAAAGTTGGGTGTAAATGAAGGATAAAAAGCAAATCACAGTGAATTTCTTACCGTAATAAACCGTTCAATAAGTTCAAATCGGCGAGTATCTCCTTGGATTGCACGCGAGATCAGATTAAAATCTGCCCTACATTCAGCGTATTACATAACTATCGCTCATGTCAAAGCCAAGAGAAAACGAGGTTTCTTGTCAAAGCTCATTTCAATAACCCTTGCGCTCGGTAGTACTACTTCTTCTGCTGTTCAGGCTCGTCTGTTGACCTTCTGATAAGTAGTAAATAACCTCTTTTGATACATGTATACACGGCAGATTCAAGTTGGAGGTTGAAATGTCGTTGAAGTTAATCAATTCAGAAGACTTGCGAAAATCCAAAAGTTAACAATGTTCGTTTGCATAAATTAACCATAGCCGTCACCCTGATAAGTTCCCTCAGTAAAATCTGCTGCAGAAGTAACACTAGGATAAGGCGAAAATCGCAAGTTTCCATTTACCGTTTAATGGAAACTGAATCCACTACAACTGCCTTGACTACTGAGAGCTAGAGCCGTTTGATCGCTGGGAAGTGAATTCGTAAAATGAGCACGACACACTTGAATGAAAGGTTGATTTGCTATGAATGGGCTGGTTTCAGACTCGATGAGTGTATTCTGGTATCGGCGCTTTTACAGTGCATTTAATAGCCTATATATGATCCGTTTATGCAACGAAAGAAGCACCAGCCTTCGCCACTTGCCACAAGTTGAAATCTAACCAGATATGGAACGGGCGGGGGCAAATTGAGAAACAACAGTGGAGGGTGTGAATAATGGGTTAAGTGTTATTTGCCAGAAATTTTATTGTTTACTGTTAAATTACCTTTTTTTTAATGTTAATATTTTTGGAGAAAGTACTGGTAAGTGTTTGGAGGTTTTTTGTGGAAACCCCATAGGGTCCCATAGTCTTTTAGCATTGTAAATTCTTATCTGCTGTTCTAAAATGCATAATGAAATCACTCATGAACTTTGAGCCCGTGCTCAAAGCCTCTCCAAGGTTCTGTAGCCTATTTTTGCGACCCAAGGTGCAACAGTATTCTGGAAGCCTGGGTAGCACTAGGGACTTGCCCCGTGCCAGGATCCCACGATTCTTTGGTGGCAACATTG
The DNA here is from genome assembly GCA_019787425.1 of Platygyra sinensis. Lineage (NCBI taxonomy): Eukaryota > Metazoa > Cnidaria > Anthozoa > Scleractinia > Merulinidae > Platygyra > Platygyra sinensis. The sequence goes on along the minus strand of JAHPZR010031843.1, from coordinate 32,952 downwards.
GATTCTACTCCAGTGTCATCAAGGTCCCAATGTTCTGCTATTGAAACGGAGAGGATTCTACTCTCAAAAGGCAAAAAAGGAGGGTCTTTTTCGACCTTTCGAAGCAATCCAGAGTGGCAGCCGTCAAGAAACATCTGAAGGAATTACGAGTTAAGCTGCCATATCTGTTGCTATCTCATTTTCTCTTCACGCTGGGAAATTATTGATCCATGTTGGGCCAACTTTTTTGTGGAAAAATTACTCTGCGAGTATTTATTTGATTTACTTCAAATTTGGAACAGTAAAAGACATTTTTGTGGTGAATGTTTCTATTGATTTAGACTTTTTGTTTTTTTGTATTTTTGACGGGAAAAGACGTCACAGACTTAAAGTGAAATTTCTAAGTTCATATTGTTAGAAATTTGATGTCTGTTGCTGAAAGACGATCTTGAAACAAACTGAAAACTGAAAGTTCTTCGATACCTTGATTCAGTTCGGAGATATAAAACAATGAAATTTGTATAAATAAATTTTGACGTTGTAACAATCGTATCTCTTGATTGAAATAAGATATTTTGATAATTTCTTTTTGTTTAATGTAAGTTAAAGGATTTCTTTCATCAGAGCCAAATAAATGTACGAAAATAAAAATCTAAAATTTTAACATCATTTTGTGACGTCATTTTCCCGCCAAAAAATTAAAATGTTGACTAACTAATTTTGTATCTTAAAAGTATCTTATAGTGTGTTTTAAATTTGAGCTCGTTAGGATAAAATGTATAAAAGTTATTAAAGGTTGGCCCAATTTAAAAAAAAAAAAATTTCCCACCGTGCTTGTTGCTTTTAAATATCCCTTTTTACATAAAGCGAATGATATTGAGTGAATTACAAAGATTTATCTCGCTGAAAAAATCGTACCTTTACACTGTAAAAATACATCTTGCACATGTGAGAGGTATTTCCCTGTTAGCAGAGGCTATTTTCCTGATGTTTGCTGACGGGAGCGAACACCAGGAAAAGAGCCTCTGCTAGCAGGGAAGAGAGGTTTGTGAATATCACAACTAATACATAGTAAAAAAATTTGGGAATTTTCCTTGAAAAACTCCTTAGTCTTTGGACACCTTTGGTGGTCTCTATACATCTTCGGTAGTCTTCGGAAATCTTCGGGAATCTTCGGAAATCCTTAAAAATGATTGGGAATCCTCGGAAAGTGATCGAAAACTCCTTGATATACTGACGAAAATAGTATTGGCCTTTATGGAGCCGTTTTCGTTTCAATCTGGATAAAATTTACTCTTACAGAGAATTTTTTACTGTTAGTGTTTTAATGCCTAAAATTTAACTGTTCTGTGTTACAGAGCCAAAACGTTAAGTGTTTAGTATAATTGAGGTACCCTATCCAGACCCTCACTACCCCCTGCCTCGCGCTCCGGTCAATAGATTTGGCATATTGAAATTGAAAAAGCTACCAATTGATTTAAGTTCTTGGGCAAGTGTAATCTTATTAGCACTGAAAATTTAGGAAGCTGATATGGACCAGAAATTCACTTTGTTCTTTCACATTATCAACAGTTCGTTTGTCAAGGAAATACAATAATCGACCCAACAATGAAAGGAAGAAAATCAAAAGATTGGACCAAGAAACCTTACAAAAAAACGTCCACATCAAAGCGGGTGCAGATGCTGAGAGGACGATTTCTCACTTTGCGCTTACAGGACTAGCACCCTTACCTTTTATCTAAAGAACCAGAACTATTGGCCATGAAACTAGTTTGTCTTTGACCTCTCAGGCTCGCGAAACATATAGTAATGGGATATGCAATTTTACTGGTATGGGATTCAATGGCGGGTGTGAGCCTTGAGCATAATTGTCCCCATTCCCACATAAGAAGGACGGGGTGCTTGTCGTACCTTTCATGGGTCAAAAAAAGAGACTACAGAACGACCTACAAAACCTCTGAGACGCTTTGGATATGGGCTATAAATCCACGAGTGACTTAATTAGCGATTTTCGGAGAGCAGGTTAGGATTTACAATGCTAAAATACCATGGGACCCTAAGGGGTTTCCACAAAAAACACCCCAGACACTTACTATAGTATTTTCCCAAGGAACAGTAAACATTAAAAAATTGGCCAATTCAACAGCAAACACTAAAATTATGGGCAAATAACACTTAACCCCATTCAGACCCTTGATTGTTCTTTCTCAATTTGCCCCCGCCCCTACATGCGGCGAAGGCTGATGGCGGCTTTCTTTGTATAAACGGATCACATATAGGCCATTAAAGGCACAAACAAAATGCAAGCCCATTCACAACACCTTTCATTCAAGCGTGTCGTGTTCATTTGACGAATGCATTTCTCAGCGATCAAACAGCAAGTGAAATTCGTTGCTGCTTTCTTCCAATGGCACATTCTAGCTCTCAAGGCAGTAGTACTGCACTCAGCTGTCATTAAACGATAAATGGGAACTCACGACTTTCGTCTTCTCCTGGTTTTACTTCAGTGCTGCAGAATTAATTGAGGGAACTTATCAGGACGACGGCTATGGTAAATTTGTAACGACCGCCATTGTTTACTTTTTAATTCTTGCAAGTCTTGAGAACTGATTAACTTCAACGACATTTCTACCTCCAACCTGGATCTGCAGTGTATACAAGTATCAAAAGAAGCTATTTGCTGCTAGTAAGAAGGTCAACAGACGAGTCTGAGTAGCAGAAGAAAAAATAGTAACGAGCGCAAGGGTTATTAGTCGGGCGAGGCCGACATTAAATTTACCCTTCATTTCAGTCACGTGCAATGGGGAATACCGCAGACCCGCCATAAACGCTCAACCGTCGAAGTCGGTGGCGGATACGTCGAATGTCTATAAACAAATGGTGTAATCTTTTCTACTCGAACATACAGACCCACACACCGTTCGCGATAGATCCACTCAAAAAGATGGCGTGTGTAATGAGCATATATTTCGA
>JAHPZR010031843.1:0-27500 GCA_019787425.1 Platygyra sinensis | reverse complement strand
CAGACTTCGGGCTGAGAAAGAGATGGAAGCTTGAAAGTCGCCATCTCGATCTCAAGTGCGCCGTGTAAACTTTCGCGCTAGAATTAAAATTATGCAAGATTTTATAGGTCAAAGGTCAAACATTCACTCCAGCGCAGAAATGGGTTCTTTTTCATGCGGACCTCCAAGGAAGACACGAAGTTTCGTAATTGGTCAATTTCGATCCAAGCTAAAAATAACTGGGTTTAGTTTATAAGCGAATCTCAAGCAAACAGTTAATTAGTTTCAACCTTAATCTCTGGAAGACCTTGACGTTATTGTTTCTTCTGTTATTGTGCGTCCTGATTTCGCTGGTTTTCATTGTCACGCCATTCAAAATAAATCAAAAAAGAAATCAAAACTTGTTAGCCGCTTGCACATCTTCTGGTTATTATATAACATCCGGTTTTCTTTCAAAAGTGTTACGTGCTTGCCGCTTGTTGTCCCCCGCACGGTTTTCGATTTGATCTGCGGGAAAAAAAAAACCGTACTTTTCTCGTCGCGCGCTTTAATTTCAATTTCAAATCGACCTTTTACAAATCCATGTTTTACAAATCCACCTTTTACAAATCCACCTTTTACAAATCCACCTTTTACAAATCCACCTTTTACAAATCCACCTTTTACAAATCCATGTTTTACAAATCCACCTTTTATAAATCCACCTTTTACAAATCCACCTTTTACAAATCCACCTTTTACAAATCCACCTTTTACAAATCCACCTTTTATAAATCCACCTTTTACAAATCCACCTTTTACAAATCCACCTTTTACAAATCCATGTTTTACAAATCCACCTTTTATAAATCCAGCTTTTACAAATCCACCTTTTACAAATCCACCTTTTACAAATCCACCTTCTACAAATCCACTCCACTCCACTCCACTCCATGTTTTACAATATCCCTTTTATGCGTATGAATACCTCCAAGGAGGTCAACAGGAGTTTTTCATGATTGTTTTTTTTTTTCAGTATTCGTTATCAGACGTTGATATCAGACATTGATAAGTTTATTTTAGCCCTGTTTATTGTTCGATAGACCTGAAATCTTAAGTAATCTAAATTTTGTTTATGAAAGCCGTCATTCTCTGGCTCGCCATGAATACCTCCAAGGTGGTTAACAGGAGTTTTTCTTTATTGCATTTTGCAGCATTCGTTGTCAGACGTTGATATCAGACATTGATACGTTTACTTTAGCCCTGTTTATTGTTTGATAGACTTGAATCAAGTTTTGCTTATGAAGGTCTCTGGCTCGCCATGAATACCTCCAAGGAGGTCAACAGCAGTTTTTCATTATTGTATTTTTCAGTAATCTTTATCAGACGTTGATATCAGACATTGATACGTTTCTTTTAGCCTTGGTTATTGTTTCATTAGACTTAAAATGTAAGGTAATTAAAGTTTTGTTTGTGAAAGCCGTAGTTCTCTAGCTTGCTATGAGTACCTCCTATAGAATGTCAAACAATCGGAGGACACTTCCCACGCGTTAACCGTTGAGCTGTAAATATTTAGTATAACCTCCACCCACTTATATTGTCCTATGGTAGCAGCCAACTCGAAAGCTCTGCTCCTTTGGCTGCTACACACTCTTCCCTTTGTTATGTTTAGCTCAATGTATAATCAGCTCTGTTTTTTACTTCTTTTTTATTCTTTATTGTTGTTATATTGTAACTGAATAAGTGTAAATAAATGAACTTGAACTTGAACTTGAACTTGGTTACGATTCTCAAATTTGGCATTTCTAAACGTTGTCTTAAAATTGCGGTGTATCTACAATGAGCTGAGTAGAACAATAAGTAGTGTGGTTCACTAATAGTTATCATGCACGGTTAGTAAAATTTTGCTGGTTGAAAATAAAAGATGAAAATTCACTTTAACTTGCACATTTCTGTATACAGTCGAACCTCAGATTGCGGCAATCTCTCCTGGGCGACCGCCTCTCCTGTCCTTTTAGGGTAAATATTAAAAATATTTATTTTGGAACGCACAAACAGTTTCAAAACAGCACAACGATGTGGATTGCAAATAACGATCTCCCTATTTCACGTGGCCGCTTAACACCCTGAAGAACGCTGTAATGCAGAAACGTCGGTTGATTTACACTGCCATTAAGCGTTCTTTTTAAAAAAATATTTTTAACATTTACTTGTAGTATAAAAGACGCTCTATACCTTTTAGAGTACTGACCCAAAACATATATCACAGTGTGTTCAACCTTGGTCCCAGGGCCTTTTCCCTTCCCACGCCATGGAAAAGGCCCTAGGAAAGAGGTTGATAGTGTGTTGTTTAGAAGTGCTACCTCTTAGGCCATTTACTTTTTTTTTTGTTTACTGTCGAGTGCATTCCCTGATTTTGGGTCTGTCGGTCGTTCGGTCGGAAAAGAAAAAAGCCAAAAAAAAAATTGAGAAGTCTCGAACTAGGAGGCCTAGAACCTCAGCATAACAACATGCGGAGCCTGGAAATGACAAGACGTGGTTAAACTCAAACGTGAACAGAGAAAAAAAAGATAACAAAACAGTGACTGTATTGCAGAGTAAACTGACAATGTTTTGAAATTATGTGTAATTACCTTCTTCTTATCTTTTTTTGGAAAACGCGAAAACCTAGGTCGGTCGAACGACGCTAAACGGTTGAAAACGGGGAATAGCCTAAGAGGACAAAAAAAAAAAAAAATTACGCCACGCCCACAAACGAGGACCTTGGACAAACAAGTAACTGGTCAAAACTAGTAGCAGCATATCTTCCTGTAGCCCCACTTACGATCTTACATCGTCTTGTTGAAATGAGCTTTGATACGAGCGATAGTTAATACACCGAATGTGGCAGATATTAATCTGATCTCGCATGCAATCCAAGGAGATACCCATCGATTTTAACTTATAGAACGGTTTATTAAGGTAAGAAATTTACTTTGATTTGCTTTTTATCCTTCATTCAGACCCAACTTTTGAAATTTTCCCTTCGTTCTCTAAGGCCTTAGGATGCGGTGTCTTCCAGCCTCGCTCGAAAGTTTAGAATTTTCCGAAAAGTTTCCATATTTCGTCGGTCAAAGTAATTAATGTACCTTAGAGTTCGCATGAAAACGAAATTCCGTGAGCTGCGTAGCACGCATAACAAAATTAGTTAATTTCACATTTCTGATCAAGGTCGGAAACCTTGGTTCGACCAAAATTCAATTTTGGCTCGTAGCAAGGGAAAAATAAGGAATAGAAAGATGGTAAATTGTTATTTTTTTTTATTATTATTTGTATGTGCCAAACCTTTTTCACTGACAAAAAATTAAGGAAAACTGTTTTTGGTCCCGAAGTCGAATGGACCGCTTTTAGCAGGACTCCCACTTAATTAGTTGTGCTCTCAAAACGATATTCTGGTAATTATAGAGAAATCTGTTCACAATTTCCACGTTTACCCCTGTCTGTTTGAAATCAGAGCCCTGTTAGAACAACAAAGAAGGTTCTTCTCAATATGCACTCACATCAAGTTCAAGTTTTGTTATTTTACACTGTTTACAGAAAAGAAACAACATAATGTAGCATAGTTTGCAATAATACAGATATAAAAATACAAACAGAAATTAGTTATAGAAGAAACACTATTTAATCGTGTACAGTGACCAAAGTAGCCAATGAGCTTTTGAGTGGGTCACTGTAATGTGTAGATATAAGTTGGCGTTGGCCGCATGTTAAGTTTATTTGAAAATAAATGCTAACATAAAGACGATATCATTATCCCAAGAGAAGAAAGACAAGTTAGAATAAAGGAAAAGAAAATGATGTCCTGCATATTGTGCATCATTATCTTATGTTCTTGGTTTTCACGTGACGTCACAAAAAGACAAAAATTATTTATTTTAGGTTTCACCTTTATCAGATAAAAGTCATTTTTAAACATATATCTGTTGGCCTGTCTTCAGCTCGGTAGACCGCTTTCTTTTGAAAATAGCACACAGTTTTTCCGCAATGCGTGACATCGGCATTGTTTCTTGGTGACATGTTACATGCACGAAAATATCGATTCGCCCTATGTTTTCGAGTTCTGAGTAACCAATATGTTGAGAGAAGTGCATAGGCGAATGTTTTCAAGTTTAACAGGGAGAATAAACGTTTTGAGAGAGCCAAAGTAAACTCCAGATGTTTCCACTGGTTTCCGGCCATCATGTTGGAGTCCCTCAGACGGGCTCCAACATGGCGTCTCCATACTAAACACTTTCATTTTCAGCAATACCTTTTGCCCAACAACTCGAGTTCGAAATATCGCACATCCCCGAAACTTTGTACGTTGTTTATTTATTACTCTTCTACGATATTTCAATTTCTTGACACAATTTATTGAATGGTAAAAGCGATTTCATTTTTCACTTGCGTGATAATTAGTTATTATTCGGCCATTCAGCTTTAACAGGAATAATATACAAGCTGTGGTTACAAACATGACAAAACAACGCATGTTGTAAAAAAGCTTTGATTAATGACTTAACTTATCGTATGCCTCAACATACATCCTCAGAAGTGACGGTTGGATAATAAAATAAGATATTTAAATTCTTAAGAGAAGACTGGAACCTAATTAAGACAACTGTGAAAAAAACAACTGATAATTACAGACCTATTAAAGTCTGCTGGAAAATATATAAAAGGCTGGTAAAGAAAGAGTTTCTCGCTGCGCACATTTTCGTTTAAAGAAGGTTTTAAATCCTTAATAAATAATGATCGTATTGTATTATTCAACCATCCCTTTTGAGAATGCATGTTGAGGCATACGAAACTTTAAGTCATTAATCAAAGTTTTTTCAGTACAACACGCGTTATTTTGTCATGTTTGTAACAGCAGTTTGTATATTATAGAATTAGTTTTCTTAAAAACTCACAGATAACTTATTAATAGCACAATATTTGAAAACTAACTTAATTTCTTCATTCATTGTAAATTCAACCTCATTTGGGTTGCTACCGGTAGCTAGGTCTGTAGTTCCCAGTATCAGTGACCTCACCCGACTTCTAAATTGGTGTAACTCTTGATATTTTAAACACATCAGGTACTATACCGTTAGCGATAGATTGGTTGTAGATATACGTAAAGGGTATTGGTAGTGGATCTGAGGCAATTTTGATTCATTTATTTGGAATATCTTGTGAAGTTTTATTTTCATTTAGATTTTGAAAAAGCCTACAAACTGGTGTTGCCTTAACAGGGGACATAATAAAACTTGAGACTAATGACCAATTTACGTATTTAGTAGGCTCCTCATCATAAAGTTAAATTTGTTAAATCGATCGTTATCAGAAAATTCAAACTGTAGACAATTTCAAGTTAAAGGATATCAAGAATAGCACGAGCTCAACGTGCTTGCCGAATTTAGACACGAAGAATGTAAATTTATACCAGCAGAGAACCGAAACAAACTTGGCACCAAAACGAGGCTACGCCTCCTGAAAGTAGAAGAAGGGAACAAATGAGGCTTTTTGCTTCAAATATAAAGCAATTGAAACAAGAGCACATTGGAGGTCCCTCATGCGGGTGGACCGGAGAGGGTGGGACTCTGCAAATACTCTGCTCCCCATAACTCGGCCCCAAAGAGGGGGGCAGTTGGGGGAGCAGAAACAGGGGAGCATTTTATTCAAATAACTTTTTTTAGATTTTTTCTAGTGTTAAGTAAACATGTTAAAACGCCTTTATAACTTGTCTAGTATTGGGGCTGTGTTATGAGGATCGAATTATCTTCACAATGTATCTGTCACGCAATTCCAAACTTCTAGACCTTACTCAGTTCTAGACTTCTAGAATTATATTAGTCTAACATATCATATTCCAGAAATTTCTTTCATGTGACTCAACAGTTTCCATAAATAGTTCAACTTGTAATACACTATGAATAGCAGCAGATGCATATTAAAGTAAAAGTATAAAAGCAGGCTTGTAAGAAATATAAACGAGATTTGCCCGAGGGCTTACACTCGTGACCGGCTGTGACTGAACTTGTGTTATGCTAACTGGATGCTAAACTGTGAGGAGGCTATAATGTGGCGAAGATATGATCTTTGATCTTGCTATTTCCGGAGAGAAGAAAGAGATGATAGCCGAAAAGGAAGAAGACGAAGAATTTAGAGATTATTATGAAGTCCTCTGGAAGAGTTTGTGTACACGGAATATCCAGTGAGTGGAAAGAATGCAGTGAATCAAGAAAGCCAAGCATTGTGGTCTACAGTCAGTGGGAGTTGGAGTTCAAAGTTGATGAAGAGAGTCAATACTTATATGGCCATGAAGGACAGTAAGCTTTACAAACTGCTTAACTTATAAGCTTTAACCTAAGTTAATGCAACAGTGCAAAACTAATTAAATAATAGTTTGGATAAAAACAGTGACGAAATTAATCGTAAGAAAAACACGACACTCCTGATAGAAATTACAGTAATAATAGCAGTAATTAGGACTATGACAATAGCAATTAAAATAATAGATCCGCAATGCGTACTTAGGGTCTTATGCTTAGTTTTATTCAAAAGTCAGCATCTGGGAGAATTGCTACAAGTGAGAAGGTAATCAAGTCGTTACAATTTTTAAGTGGAAAGAGTATGTGAGAATGCTGTTTACTTACTTACTTTATCCTCTAATAATAATTATGTATTTAGTCCTAGTCCTAAATAAAGGGACTTAACACAGTAACCCGCTATTTAGCCATATTTTGCGCATTGTCCCATGCGAGTTACTCAGCCCTGTTTACGCATGTGAAGTGAATTTGTTCATGTAGTGTCAAGAGGGTTTGCTGTTGTAATGACTAAGACTGTAACAACATCAACAACTAAGTACCGCGGGGAGCTGCAGGGTTGTCAGTTGTTTTGTGAGTAGTGGTTCCATCCAAAAAGTAAGCGCTAAGGTTTGTGTGAAAAACATGCCACAAAGCGGTTGGGCAAGATGAACACTGCACATCATTCGGGGAGTATGGCAGGGGATTGTCCCCTCCAACTATTTGAAATATTATACCAGGAGATGTAATGTAGGGCTACTCTCAGCAAACATTGTGTTCATGATAATGATTTTCCCACTCTTAATTCCCTGATCCAGTGTCACGGCAAAAAGGCTAGGGAGGATTGACTAACTCAATAAAATCACTCAAAACAAACAAGTAGAAGATTTCAATAATAAGTAGAAATGTTGTTTCATCTGCCTTACTATTGTTTTTTTTTCATAATGTTTTCTATTTCATCTTCACTTCTTTTTACTTGATACAGAGTAAATCACTCTAGCACTGTTACTCTGCACATTGTACCTCTAAATATTGGCTGCCTGTTAGTGACAGATGTAACTTAAGCAATGCCATTGATAAAAATCTTTCATTGTGTTAATAAAATCTTCCCTAACCCACTGCTTAATCGAGAAATTTACTCTGCATTCACATATTCACACGAGAAATACTTAACACCCTGGTCAAATGAACATTTCAAGGTGCTGTCAAACCACTGGACAGCAGTCCTTTACCTACAGTGGTGCTACGCTCTAGAATAATCGAAGAGACGATGTTAAATCTTCAAACTGTCAAAGTCTTTAGGAAAGGAATTGTCAAACTACTTTAGTAGTAAACTGAAAACCCTTGTAGTGAGTTGCAATAAAATATATATCCAGTGGTGGATCTAGGGAAGGAGCCCCCCCCCCCCCCCCCCCCCCCCTATTTTGGGTAAAAAAAAAATTGCAGAAGGAAGAAAAGCTGGCAGGGCAAGCCCCTCCCCTTCTTTAGCTCCGCCAGTGGGTATGTATGTATTGTATCTCTACTCTATTGTATTTGTATTTCATGCATCAGGAGGCATAGTTAGGCTTTTGTACATTATGCTTTTATTTCCCCACTAAAATGCTCCACCTTAATGCTCCATTTTTTTCCACCAAAATGCTCGGTTTCCCACAAAAATGTCACTAAAATGCTCGGTTAATGCTCATACATGGGGGTTTTAAATTTTCATAATTTAAGCGTCTCAACACAATTAACAGTTCAAAGTGCTTAACAAAAACGTATACTTAATATAAAAAGTTAACAACAACGTATGTAAAAGTTTAATACCCTAAAAGATAATTTTCTGAATGATCTGTTGCTCTGTTAATCCCTTGTCCCCTTTCCATGACACTTGGGTGAACAGGTTAAGTTAAAGTCTTCATTTTCACATAAATAATAATGACATAATGATTTTTTCTATATTCTGTGGGAAAAAAGTATTAATTTTCTTAGAAAATGCCACTAAAATGCTCGAATAATGCTCAATGCTTTTGCCTCACTAAAATGCTCGAAAAAATGCTAGCATAATGTACAAAAGCATAGTGTACTATTATACGATTGTCTTTTCAAAAACTTAAAAACCGAGTGATAATATAATCACATCAAGGGCCCCCCAAAAAGTTAACATTCTTGCTACAGCTAGAGCTTCCTGACTACTGCACACAATTGCGCACAAAAATCCACGGCTTTGGAATGTTCGATATTTTAGCGCTTTCTTGGCTTTATATCACATAACATTCAATTTGAAGTTTTATTTTACATTTTAACCTCATGTTCGGAATTTTAGGCCTTTTTAATAGCAAACGTATTTGACACGCGCGTTTGTGTTATCTGATAACCATCTCGTCGGGACTTCCCTTTTAAATTAAATATTCTGTGTTTACCACGACGATTGACATGGTTGTATTGTATCATTTTTGTGTGTTTATAAATTTACAAAACTACTATTTCGCTTCAAAAAATACAAAGGAGTATATTTATTTCCATTAAAGTAAGGAATAGTGTTGACTGAAGTAATTTTGCAGTTTTATGGTCGATATCAGCCAGTTTCCCGCCGACGCCGATGTTGATAACTGTGTAAATAAATCTACTTCTCTCATTACGGTAGCACTTGACTGAAAAAAAAGAAACACTTCAGTCCTATTTATTGCAGTGCCATTTGAACAGAACGAAAACTCACCTTTTATCAGACTGTTTTAAGGTACGAGGAAAGGTATTCTGTGTTTCGTTCGCTTCAGAAAATGATGCGCTGTGGTGTAGCACATTTGATTTCACGGCTAACTAAATCAGTGTCGATTTGTGTCACGCACATTTTCAGCAAGTACTTCCAATTTGAGTTCAAACAACATTAGTTTCAGTTCAATAAGCACTTCACCCCAAGCCGAGTCATATCGCCGAGGAAACTCACTCCCAACACCTCAATGAAACAACAAAGAACAACCAAGGCAGACATAAGGCAGTCCAATTGATTTTCGAATGAAATCATGATCATAAACAGCAAGACAGAGCGATTTTGAAAAAGAAATAACTTACCTTGGACAACTGTAACTAAGTTGCGAGGGAAAGCTTCTCTAAATTTTCACAAACCAGGTAAAACTGCTGCAATTACACAACAACAACGCTACCACAGAAGTAATGACCGACGAAACAACCTGGACTAGCAATTACTAGTACCCAGTCTACCGGCCAGATTATTTATACTCCCAAAGGTCTATCACGTGATATCTCGTCCTCAAAGGGCGCGATCCATTTAACCAAATATTCCGGTTTGAAATTCCGGGTATTTCATGCGACGAATGGAACGGTATTTTCCGTTTTGTCGGACTAACCCGTCCCAGGTCATCACGCTCCAAGTAAATACGAAATCAAACAGAGGACTCTTTTACCTTACTTAACTTGCTTTGGGGTTGTTCGATCGTCGAAACTGAAGTTGAAATAAACGATGTATTAGTGAGGGTATCAATATAACTTTTATCATAAGAATTTAAAAGGAGTCCGCGACTACATTAAGGGTACGATACCTCTATATTTTCCTGACGAGTTCAAGATTGGCTTTCGAATGACGAGTTCACTCGCGCAGTTATGCTCACATTTCACGTAGCTCACATGTATTTTTGCACGACTCACTAAAGCTTGTTGAGGCCAATCCACTATAATAATGTTGAAGTAAGATACATGTATTTCACTCGTTTGTGAGATAGAGCACTGAAACTTTTGACCAGGATTGACCGCCATGTTGATTTCCGGGTTCGGAGAAACTGGGCCCGAGCAGAAATCGTCAAATGGAACGGGATTTTCCGTGCATTCCGGTTTTTCGGAATTTTAGGACAACCTCCGGAGGTTGTCCAAAATTTTCGAAACGAATTTCCAGAAACGTTCTGTTCCATTTGATTTTGTACCGGAATTTCCGGAAATTTGGTCAAATGGATCGCGCCTAAAGTGACATACATACATACATACATACTGACTGACGGACAAACAAGATCGCTCCTGACTTAGGGGTCTTTATGCATGAGCATAAGACCCCAAAAATTAAACAGAAAGTTTTGTTTTTAAGTTTTGGAATTACTATATCATAGACCTAATTATTGCTATTGTTATTGTAATTTCTCTAGTATTTATATTTCACTGTAATTTATTGTTCATTTCACACTGAAGATGGCAGAGGCTAAAACATGTCTGTAGAACTCAGGAGTGTCGTGTTTTTCTAACTGTTTGTTGGTACACTTTTGTTGCGTGATGCTTTGTTCGCGGACATCTCTTGGTTATTCCAGCACGCAACAGGATATTTGCTTTTATTATTCAACAAATTGTAACACTATCCAAATATGGTCATGATGCTCTCGATATCTGTCATCCGTAGGTAACAGATATCCGGCGATATACGTAGCTTCGTACGTGGGAAGAAAAAGTGAAGTGAAAAAATGTTGACAGAAAGGTTTAAAAATGTTACGAGCTTGGAAATCAATTTTGTTATCAATTTGTTGAATAATAAAACAATTATCCTGCTCAATCTCGCGGAATATCGTCTGATTTTGGCCGACTCGGCCTACGGCCTCGTCGGCTAAGTATCAGACGATATTCCGCGCGATTTCGCAGGATAATTGTTAAATGTCGCCCAGGGGAAATGACGTCCGAAATTCCCGAAATCTTTTATGCTTTTGGCCCACGACTCAACTCTTTCATGTCTGTTGGAATTTTGCTTAAGTATTTTCGTCGTAAGTTGCTCCAGGTCAATTGGATTGAGCCAGTGTCGAATTATATATGTCTCGCTTTATATCACTGACCAAGTTGTGTTTTCCTGCTTCTTTGACAAAATCTTCACATTACTCCACTGTAAAATTTCACAAATCTAGAAGATTAGCACCTTCTTCATAACACAGAAAATAACTAGTGGGAGATATAGCACTGAGCGTTTCAGGACTTCAAAGTTTTCCTTCTCTATAGCCTCACGCTTGCGAGGATTTTGCAGAGTCTTCGCGACAAGTTTGAGTTTCGCCTAAATTGTAAGCATCGCTTGACGTTTCAACAAGGCCCAATAAGTGACAATAGGTTTAATGTCTGTAGATGCTGCTTAGTTTTGTTTGTGTAAAAATCCAATAAATTGTCTCTTGTCGATAAATGAGAGCGCCCGCCGATCGATGCGTGTTTTGTAAAGCCAGGAAAACATATGAAAAATTGGACTTCCTCACTTTGGTGTTAAAACGTACATCGAATCAAATAATATCTCTACTTTGAATATGTTTAAGGCTAACACACAAAACGAGGTGTTTTTCAAAACGAGGTCGTCAAACGTTAAGTGCGGATCCAGAGCAACTCAAAGAACTGCCAGCCAGTTCATCACCTATCTTCTGCTAAGAGCTTGTATTAGCGCATACAAGTAAAGCCATAACAGACATTAAATTGACTTACATCGTGAGGATGAGGGAAAAGAAAACACAGCTATGGAAACCACACAAACAAGCCATACCGCAAGCTTCTTAGCCTGAAAATTAAGACGGAATAATAATTCACTACTGGAGTGTAAATATGCATTTCAAAGACTAAACCATCATACATACCATTTTACTTTTCGTGTCAACAAGATCGACTGATAAAGCTCCCTTGAGTAAAGAAAGAAATGAGAGTTCTGCTTTCGCTCTTCGTTAAACTAGTCTCTTAATCCTTTGTGAAAGATTTAAATAGAGAACTGTATCTCCTCTGCCACTGAAGGAAGTAAAACAAGCACTGAAGCGACATGATGTGCATTTTTTATTTGTTCCGCAAACTGATACCAAATGCCGAAAATTTATATGCTCATGTTTTGCTTTCTTCCTCATAGTGTTTACGAGTAAAAGGTCAACGTTCGCACTGCATTTGACAGTCTGCTTCATGTGCTGCAGAACGTGATAACTTCGGAGAATAACAATTTGTTGTTTGTTTTGTTTGTTTCTTTTTCAATGGATAAACCTCTTCATCATCTCGTTGCTAGCTATTTATATACTGACCTAAATTCTCCGCTGTCGCTGTGAGTTGACACTTTCTTCCTTTTCTGTCTGTTTTTTCCTCCAACTGATCTCCTCATTCGCTAAAGCTAGACGGGATGTTTTCTTAAAGTTGCACGTACCATGAACATCAACTTATAGGAGGCATCGGACTTTTAATTGAACACAGAGAAGCGAGTAGTAATGTCATATTAGTCTCTGACTCTTTGAACAATTTCTTTGTTTTGTTTTATTATTCTCTTCATTCATTATTATATCACAAAGATAATTTAAGATATTAGATAAGGCAAGAAATGGAGAAGGGCACAATAAATAGTAAGACTGATAATCATTATGGCTCTTTAAATACTGTACAGGTGTATGTTACATTACAATTAATCTAGACTCTGAAGACTTTTGTCGAAGGAAGTAAAGTAAGTAATGAAGTGGCATCACTGTGAATTGACCCTTTGTTTTTTACTGCTTCTTATATACAGCAAATGTCCTCATGTCCGCTAAAACAAGACGGGATGTCTTCTTACAGTAGCACGTCCGACAAACATTGTCGTGTGACTTAAATTGACCTTTTAATTGCAAACACAAAATCCGTGACGTTCGTGATGAGTATGTGTCAGCGTTTCTGACTTAGAGAATAAAGATTTTGGTGTTCAATAAGCTTTTTTTTTTCCTGTTAGAGTGACTTCCCGTGTCCGAATGTTTCGCTTTATATTAATTTACAACTTCCACAGCTAGTGAATTGCCATATAAATTGCCGGCTGCAATATACTTTATCTTACATATTAACTCTATTTCCCTGAGATAAATGAGACGAACAGTCCATGGGAGCAGGGCTGGCGCAGTGGTGAGAGCGCTCGCCTCCCACCAATGTGTTCCGGGTTCAATTCCCGGACCCGGCGTCATATGTGTTTGTTGTTGGTTCTCTACTCTGCTCCGAGAGGTTTTTGTCCGGGTACTCCGGTTTTCCCCTCTCCTGAAAACCAGCATTTCCAAATTCCAATTCGATCTGGAATTGTCAAGCACTTTATCATGAGCCTCTGGCTCGGGTGATTGCGCAAGCACTCCCTGTGTTTGGTATAAATTTGGATTACATTAAATTTCGATTTATCTATCTTTTTCTTTGAAATTCCCTTATTCCAAATAAACTCATTTTTTAGATTTCATGTAACTTTCATGAAATCATGAAATCATGGGATAAATTAAGGAACATTACTCAATTTTTCGGGTTGTTTTTTACCTTTTCTAATCCATGTAGGTGGCCTGTGTTGTTTTTGTTTTTGTTTTGTGTTTTTGATCGTAGATGTCAATATGTGTCGCTTTCAAAGCAACGAGCTAAAGTAGACTGGAGGTTTTTCTTCACATTTAATTCCGTCTTCAGCGGCCGCGGAAAATATATTGCCCCTAGCACTACAAAGTTAGACTATAGTAGCCATATTCTTGATTGCTATATGGCTCGCTCCGTGAACAGGGAAGATAGACCAAATCGCTCGGTGTGATTGGCTACCCGAGCGGGAAAGATAGAACTATCTTGGCCACTCGGGATTACCCGCCCTGTCCCGCGAGAAAAAGGTTTCCCGAAAGCCAACTGATAAATTCTTTATTGATCAAGCTGCTTCGGTTAAGGCTGGAGTATTGCTGGCCAAATTTTTTTTTTTTTTTTGCGTGTTTATGAACCGAGACGGAGTCGAGGCCCATAAACACACACACAAAGAACTAGGCCAGTATATAGCCATCTTGACTGAAGCAGCTTGGTCAAAAACTAATATACAGCTGTTTCTTTAAAGGTTACCCCACAACAGCACAAAAGCGCACGCGACAATGCCGATTGGGATCATGGATAGTAATAGTTTGGCGCTACTTGGTTGAGATTCTCGGTGTTTAACTAGAATGAAAAAGAAGGCATGAATACATGTGTTTGTGCTGCTTCCTTCTCTAACGCCGAAATACCTTGCGCTTCAATCAATCAAGGGTTAAAGCAACGTTACCCATAATAACTTTCGCCATTGTCGCGTTCACTTTTAGGCTTTTGTAATAGGAAAACCTCTTAAAACAGCTGTATACAGTGTTGTTGTCTTGTAGTAGTGCAAATGGATTAAGACAAGTTCACACGCATTGCCTTTATCTAGGCGCCAGAGTGAAAGAGATGGAGAGAGCTACAGAGAGAGAAATGAACACGCATAGTGGATAAAGATCTG
This sequence comes from Platygyra sinensis, assembly GCA_019787425.1. NCBI lineage: Eukaryota > Metazoa > Cnidaria > Anthozoa > Scleractinia > Merulinidae > Platygyra > Platygyra sinensis. The sequence goes on along the minus strand of JAHPZR010031843.1, from coordinate 13,040 downwards.
CAGGAGGTGGGGATATGGGCCGAGCGAGGCCTTCACTTTTGCGCGTGCGTGATAGGGATTGCTTTCACACCTTTTGTCCTGCAGGGTCTAAAAGAACTGTACTAGTACTACTACTAGGACTAACACTAATTCTAATACTTAGCAATTATTGAATGAGGCCGAGTAGGATATGAAGAATTCGCAGGTCGAGGAGGGTGTTATCCACCGAGGCCGAGGGCCGAGGTGGATAACTTTCTCCGAGATCTGCAGAATTCTTCAATATTCTACGAAAGCCGATTTCAATAATTGCTTTATTATTCATTCAAAATATTTTCAAACTCTTATAGGAGACAATGAGCTTTATTTTAACAATTTCGCACCTCCATAGTCTAAAATTATTTTAAAGATAACTGCAGAAATTCACGCGCGCTCATTGATTAATTTTTATTGTCAATATGCGCACAGATACATGAATTTGAAATTCATGCTACGCGTCATCGAGCGAGAGCGGGCAATTCGACAATTTGGTATCGTAAAAAACAAATTGATGTCAGTTTTTAATGCGTCTGTCCTGTTTTTGACAATGAATTTCGTCATAACATTGTCAAAATAGTCTGCGGCTACTTTGACAATGTTATGACGAAATTCATGATCATTAACAGGACACACGCATAAAAGCTGACGTCAATTTGTTAATTTCACTCTAAATTTTGGAGAAATATAATATACAGAAGATTTAACAGACATCAAATTAAAGTAAAAAAAGTAAACTACTGTCTTAGATAATCAGTAATGCTATGTTTACAAAAGGACATTACAAAATTGTAAGAGTGCAGTAATGGAAACTAAACTGCTTTGAGCTTTGGTTGAAGTGGTTGTGAGTTTGAACTTTTAAGTGTCTCAAAATATATACTTCTTGGGAATTTGTAAGCAATCCAAGCTCTCATTTCGGTCATTTTTGCTTGCATGCTTCCAAACACAGTAATTTTCAAGGAGTTATTTCAACTCCAAAAATGGAGTTAAAATTTTCGGTTCAAAATAATCCCTTTTCTGGAGTTATTTTTACTCTTTTGTGGGAGTTATTTTAAGCCCAATATCGGTGTAACTTTTACTCCTAATGTGGAGTTATTTTCACTTCTGGTGGAGTTATTTCAACTCCAAAAATGGAGTTAAAATTTTCGGTTCAAAATAATCCCTTTTCTGGAGTTATTTTAACTCTTTTAGTGGGAGTTATTTTAAACCCAATATCGGTGTAACTTTTACTCCTAATGTGGAGTTATTTTTACTTCTGGTGGAGTTATTTAAACCCCAAAATCGGAGTTAAAAATTTAGGTTCAAAATTACTCCTTTTTCAGGGTTATTTCAACTCCTAAATTTTAACTACAAATCTGGAGTTGATTTTACTCTACTTGTAGCTATTATAACACCAAGAAAGAATCCCTTTTAGGGATTGTTTTAACTCCAAATGTGTCAACTCCACTTGTACTGAATTCATGGATTTTCGGCTAGGAGCTGCAATATAACTCCTCCATAGCTGAAAAGGAACTCACGCATTCAAATTGAAACTACATGCACATTATTGACTAAATAGAGTACACGTGCTAACTAAACATATGTTTATTGAGGCATAGGAAATCATTACAACACATGCATGATATAATTATATATTATTTCTGTAAGATAAACTCAGAGCTATATTATGTTAAATCTGAAAATCAAAAATATAATCCTTATTTACTAAGAGCAATATAACTTCTATTAAACCTTATACTGTATCAAAGACTAAAATCATGCAAAAGAACATGCAAATGACTGCCAATAATAAATTTTCTCCATAAAATCTTAATTGAAATTGTGTTTCAGATTGTGATCGTTATAAAATTTGTGTAATGTTACATGAAAATTTTCTTAATTTTTTTCACATTGTAATAGGTGGCCCAGACCTATTCATTTAAATGTGTGGTATAATTATTAATCTTATAGAAATTTATAAAGTTTTTAACCCTAATAGAATCTGTATTATTTTTTGTTCAGGAAAGTAAATATTGTGTTTGTTGTGTAGTGCCTCAATTGAAGTATAACTTTGAAAATCTACATACATTGTACATCTAGTGTTAAAACCTATTTTGTCCACAAAATCCCAAATTATTTTTGAATTCTATCATTTGTATTAGGCTTCCTGATACAAGAATTTGAAAGCTCTGATTGACTCCACTTCAACACTGCGGTTTAGCTCATAAATTATTCTATAGGTGATGAAATCATTCGCACAAATAGTTTAAAATTATAGTTCAATTCCATGTTTGAACATGATTATAATAATTATTCAACACATTAAAGAAAAAATATTTGCACACCACTCAAGATACTAAGACTAAGAACACTGAGGCAAATCTCACCATTTTTTTCTGCATATATACCATATCTGCTGCTCAGAGGTTTCAAGCTCTAAGGGTTTTCTTAGGGTTATACTCAATATTATCATGGTCACCAAAACAATATTTTTTAGGGACCTGTACTGAAACACAACAGAAAAGCCAAGGAGAATGCCAAAAAATGCACTACTTCTGTATTCGCAATATTTTATGGGACTCTGTATGTGTGATTTCCACCAAAATTTGAATTTGTGTATTAGATAAACTGTTTCTGTGCAATTATGATTATTTATGTGGTTCCTATGGTTGCTATAGGTTCTTTATGTTTTAGTATATAAACTGCAGCTTGGTCAAAGTTGGTGTGAATACTATTTTTAAGTTTTGTTCACTGTGGCCACTGTAAAAGCAGAGATACTAACAAATGGTAAAGTGTAAATGGTAAAAACCTCTGATTTAAAAATACTGCCTAGGAGTACCCAAGAACATTTCCTGCATATCACAGGGAACAAGTATTTCAGACTCTTCCACTATCCATATCAATGGCAAATATTGCTCTACTTAACCTTAAATTTCTCTAGGTTTGCATGATCACTTGTTCACCCTATGACAATTTCCATAAATCTTTTAATTGACACAGTATATTGCAACACATTCAGGGCCTCTTCATATGAGCCCGGTAACCAGTACAAATTCTGTGATGTGTTCATATGGGAAATTTCAGCCCGGTCGACCGGGATGAATTCAAGAAACACAACCGAAATGGTGGAACATAACCTTGTATTGTTCGCGACTGTCATAGCTTTGTGGACTCTTTTAACTTTTCTAATAGAGCTGATTCACATACTCCTAAAGTGGAAATACATACAAGACCAAAATTATGCCATTTTGACCGCTATGTGGTGAGAACGAAGCTATTTTGTCTAAAATGTTTCATCCCGGTCACCGGGCTGGAGTGTTAATATGGGGAAAATTTCATCCCGGTTACCGAGATCTCAGTAACCGGGCCAGCCAGGCCTCTCATATGAACATATCAATATTTTTACGAAGGAAAGAGAGGCGAGGCGAGAGCTCGGAAACCGAGCCAGCCCGGTTGACCAGGCTCATATGAAGAGGCTCTAAAGGACATATGAAATCTGCGCATGACATTAGCAGACTCAAGTTACCCTGAATAGAGCTCAGGCTAACCTGTTTATGATATGGCAATGCGACACACTAGTTAAAAGAATCTGCAGTCTGTAGTGTGCAGTCTGCTATTGCCATACACAGATTCGAAATTAAAGTTTGTTACAAAAATTGAAGTTGTATTGACCCCAAGCAGGAGCACCTGCCCCAAGTTCCTGAATTGGCCGAAAACCACTGACAGCAGGTGAGCTGTCCTCGCCCTAAAAGAAAAAAAAACAGTATCTGTGAACCTAAGGTTTACGGTTGTTTCGATATTATGCACCTATGCACTAGGGGAATTAGACTTTGTAAAGCGCACGTGGGTTGGGATTTTGACATTCACAACAATCCCCGGGGTGGGACATTTGACTTGACTGCCATCTTGAAAAGTCGAGAGGATCTGGGAATGAGTGACGAGTGGTGCACCATCTTGAACATACCCAGAATTCATGTGAGCGAGTTTTCCGTGTCCAAGAATGCAGTACTTTGTAGGGAGTACTGTGTTGCTTTTTTTAAAGCAAAATTTTTTTTTTAATGCCCATCAGTGCTCTGTCTTTAAAGTTCTATAACATAACATATTTCTCCTTCAACGTTGAGAAAATATTCATAAAAAAGCTCATTTAGATCAAAATTTTCTTCCTACTTGCATGTCTTCACTAGATGCCACCCTGCCATAAGTTTTCGATATTCTCTGTGTTTATAGATTTGCTAGAATACTCCAAATGTGAAATTAAATGAAATTCTGGTCAATTCTAGACCCCAGTTACAAACATCGATTGAAAATATATGACCTATTCCAGGTGTAACATACAAATGAATCCAGAAACCTGGCCAAATCTCACCAATGATGACAAGTAGTGCTTTCAACAATTTGCTCTCACCTTCTGATACATGTACTTCTGTGTTGATTTTCAACAATTCTACACTATAAATTTGTGTCTAAAGAAGTACAATTTGTGGTCCACAGGGGTGGGAATTTGACTTATGGCACCCAAGGGTGGGGAAATTGACATTTTGAAACCTGAAAATGTCAAATTTCCCCTGGGTTGCTCGAACCCCCCATCCTGGGGAAAACCATTGATAGGTGCATTAGTCGTTTCGATCCGGCCAAGTCTTCAGTATCTTTCGTTTCAATGGAGTGTCGCATCAGTTTATTATTTACCTAAAAAGTAACAATTTTCTTAAGCGAATCAAGATAAATGGAGGATGTATCGAATTGACTTTAGTTTGTATCGAATCGACCTTAGATGTGTATGGAAATGACCGGACACCCGTGAGTGCTTACACAATTTTACCCATGGAATTGAAGTAGCAACAGAGACTCACCTCGGACCCGTTACATGTACTTTATTACACGATCACATTGAGGGGCTTCATTAATTGCCTGTAACTGAATTCATAATTTAATTCATAATTTAAAAGAATGCACAAACTGGCGAGGTATCACGCTTCTTGTTATAGCTAGTAAGGTGTTGGGTAAGATCCTTATCGAGCGTTTGAAGAGAGGGGTTGATAAGAGGCTAAGAACAGAGCAAGCAGGATTTCGACAAGGAAGAAACACCACAGAACAAATCTTCATCTTGCGCAACATTATCGAGCAGTCGTATGAGTGGCAAACCCCTCTAGTCATTAACTTCATTGACTTTGAGAAAGCCTTTGACTCACTGCACCGACCCAGCCTCTGGGACATCATGAAGGCGTATGGTATACCAATAAAGATCATAAGGATAGTCCAACTTCTATACCAAGATAGTGAGTGTGCAGTTCTCGATGGCGGCCAAACATCCGAGTGGTTCAAAGTCGAGACGGGTGTCAAACAAGGTTGCGTAATGTCTGGGTTCTTGTTTCTCCTTGCCATTGATTGGATAATGTGCGAGACGACCAAACAAGCCAACACCGGAATAAGATGGAGGTTCATGGACCAACTAGAAGATCTTGACTTCGCTGATGACATTGCTCTGATCTCCACCACCCAACATCAGATGCAAAAGAAGACAGACAAGCTTACAGAAGCTTCCCAGCGAATAGGTTTAAACATCAGTAAGACCAAAACCCAAGTCATGAGGCTGAACTGCAAGATCACAGAGCCAATCAAGTTCCAAAATGGTGACACTATCAAAGAAACCAAGGATTTCACCTATCTAGGAGCTGTTGTAAGCACAGAGGAGGGTTGTGATAAAGATATGGAGAGTAGATTGAGTAAGGCCAAAACAGCATTCAGGAAGCTAAAGAGAATATGGGGCTCGAAGCAGTACAATAGGAGGACCAAGATCAGGCTATTTAACACCTTAGTCAAGCCAGTCCTGTTATATGGAAGCGAGACATGGAAGACCAATGTCCAAGACAACAGAAAACTAGATTCCTTCCAATAACAGTGCCTCAAAAGAAGCCTGGGTATATTTTGGCCTTACATAGTATCGATTGATGAACTTAACGAAAGAACAGGATGTACAAGGATGAGTGTAGAAGTAAAGAGAAGGAGATGGAGATTTTTGGGACATGTTCTTAGGATGCCCAGAGAACATCACTGTGTCACAGCACTTACCTGGACACCTATGGGTAAAAGGAAAGTCGGTCGCCCCAAAACCACCTGGCGCCGTACTGTGGAGAAAGAGAGGACAAAGGCGGGCTGGAAGTCCTGGGAGGAAGTGAGAGCCATGGCCAAGGATAGGGACAAGTGGAGGAAGAGTAGTGCGGCCTTATGCGCAACTGAGCGCGAAGAGGATAGGTGAGGTGAGGAATTCATATATTACCGATTAAAAGGCTTTTCAATGAAAAGTTTGTCATAGGCTTACACTGTAAAACATGTACAAGTTCACACGAATGCCGTCGAGTGTTTTCGTACATCTATAATTTCAACCGAACCTACGCTCAATCTCAAAAGTTATGCAAGAAAAGACAGGAAATAAAAGTAAAAAACTAACCTGCTGGATCGTTTTTCGTCGTGGATAGCCCGATATATCAGAAACAATTCGCAAAGAAATGTAAGAGATAAACTCTCCAACCGTTAAAACTGTCCGCCGCGCAAACTTTGATCACATGCAATTTGATCACATGTCACGTGTCATTCGAAGGCTTGTGGTCCAGGGTGGGGAAAGTGGCCAGCGACGTATATTTCGACAGCATATTATTTGTCTTCTTCTTTTTTGCTCTAAATTAACTAATAGAATAAAAGTGTACCTAAAGTTGACTTTTTCTACTGATGGTCTTCTGTTAACTTAAGGAGTCCAGGGTGGTATGGGTAAGATAAGAAGACCATACGTGCCATGTGGGCACAGGAAATGACCTTTGGCTCCCTTTGGCCATGACTATTAGACTGTGTTTCATTTGGATGTCACGCTCGGTCATTTGTTTTGAGTTCTTCCCCAAGGCCGGGAAGGAAATCCAAACAAAATAGAGTGAGCCCGCAGACTACCTGTAGATCGGTGCCGACTTTTGATCCATATGAAATCTATAAATATTTCACGCACATTGTAGAATGAACGAATGAGCAGAGGACGTACTGAAGGTTCAGTTTATCTCTTTCCCAAACCAAACTAAACCGAGCTAAACACGTCACGCAAGCTTGGCCCACGGCTGTCCCACTACAGAGAGGTGGTAATAAAAAACAGAAAACGAAAGTGAGGTTTTCAAGAGAAGCGAGTTATCATTACTCTTCTATCAAAGTTAAAGAACTGCCATGAAGACTGGCAAAAGAAAATTCATAGGCTGACAGTGGACTTTTTCTCACTAGGAAGAGCGTTTAGTCAGTCGCGAACGCAAAAGGGCGGTATGGCGTTGGCCGTGTAGAGAAGAAGGCGAACATTAAAGTAATCCCCAATAAAGATTTATTTTAACTCCCAAACAATAGCTAAAATAACCCCTACAAAAGTCCTCCAAAAGCGAGTTAAAGTAATTCCTCACCCAGAGTAAAACTAACCCCTAAGATAACTCCGAAAGCGAGGTATATTAACTCCCTATAAAGAATTGAAATAACTCCTTCCTGAAATGTAACTCCCAGTAGGAGTTAGATTTAACCCTCATTTAGAGTTAAAATAACTCCACAAAGAATAACTCCACTAAGCAGAGTTAGAGTGACTCCACGACCAGTAAATAACTCCACTTTTGAGTTAAAATAACTCCTTTTCTAGATCTGTTATTCTAACTCTTCTAAAATAACTCCACCTTGGGGAGTAAATTTAACTCTACTCAAGGTGTTATTTTAACTCCTTGAAATTTACTGTGTGTATCTTGGTTCTTATAAGCGTGCTCTAATTTTGGTTGTGATATAGCTAAGGCCGGTAGTGTAAACACTTGCGGTCAATGTCAACACCATTTAGTGAGTTTCTTTTCATGAATTTCAACTACTAATAAATTAGTTGAGCCTATTGAGGTATTTTAGTGCAAGGCGATATGATATTTCTTAGTGCAAGGACGCTTTTAAACTGATCTGTTTGGCGAAGGGAGAGGGGAAAAAAGTGAAAACCACAACTGAGAAAGTTCCCGGAAGTATGTTCACCAGAAAGCGAGAGATCTAAAACATTTCCTGCGATTACATGCCGAATTACAATGTTTATCTGCACGAAAAGATGATGGTGCTAAAATCGCAAAATCGTACCTAACTTTACATGAAATTGCTTCATAACCTGGCTGTTGGCACGATTGCAATCAAATCAAATTAACTTAAGGGGGGATTCTACCTGATTATGAGTGAAATTTGAAGTAGTTTTAAAAAGGAATTGTTAAGATTAAAATGGGTTGGGAACACTACCAGACAGTTGACCCCCTCAAAAAAGAGCGCCAGGTTGGTAGGGGACTGTTTGGTGTCCGCCGGTCTATTAATTCTTCACTTTAAATTTCAATTTTCCAAATCCATCAAATCTTCAACATTTCATATTTTCCTCAATTTAATCTATCTTTCAAGAAAAAATATCTCTTTCACGAAATGCCCAAAAATCCCCCCAAAATTTACTGAACCCGCAAAACATTGGTAAATGTTCTAAGTGGAGGGATTTGACGTTGCTTGAAACGTGAACGAGACATTGGCACAAAGACCACGTTGAACGACGTCAAAAGAGCCTTTAATAGGTAAAATCTCGCAATAATAGTTTTCGAAAGGGACGGACCATTAGAAATGTGATGAGGGGGGAGTGTGGGGAGAAAAAATATTCATGCCAGGGAGGATGACTGAAAAAAATGCGCAAAGACGAAGTGAAAAAAAAAAAAAAATTCCAGCAGAGTAATGAATTACATTGTCGGGCTCACAAACTGTACCCACCTGACTCATGTAGTTTAAGGCCTGGGTCAAAGGCTTTTACTGGTGAAAATAATCTATTAATTATATTTCTAAAAGTATAAATGGCAATGGAACCAGATTTAGCACACAGTAAGATTTTAACGTCCTGAAAATTTCAAAGTAGAATTGGTACTTCTGACAGGTCACGTGACATGTCACGGAAAATAGCTGTTATTTGAGGAATTGGTAGCGGTTTTTACTAATATCATCCAGCAAACGCGTTTTAGATAGATGCAGGGCAATTATTTTCATCCTCTCACGTTTGGAATGACCGTCCCTCTTTTCGCAGCAAAAAATTATAGGGTGAAAGGTGTTTTTTTTTTAACAAAATTCGACGGCTTTTGATCATTTATATCTGCTAAAAATGAAAACACAGCAAGGCAGATAATTTAAATTTTCATCGAAATGGCTTATTTATTTAACAAATAAAGAAGCCTAAGCCGTGTATTACACTGTGATAAAACACGATGGTCATTTGAGAACACGAGGGAAATGTAGAAAACACGAGCCGCAGGCGAGTGTTTTCTACATTTCTCGAGTGTTCTCGAATGACCGGAGTGTTTTATCACAATCTAATACACGGCTTAGGCTTCTTCATTTGCTTTAAAATATAGATTTTACGCGCGCAAAACAATATAACTTGCCTTTTCTATGTTTTATACTCTGATAAAACATGGGTTTTTGATCAATCAGAGCGCGCGCAAGGTCCTATCTATATTTTAATGATCAATATGATAGATTCACCACCAATTCGCCGATTTACCAAATTTTAACAAAATGATTACGTAGCATGTCACGTGTTCAGAATAATTTGTTAAGGCAAGGCAGGACGTCGAGCTTTGTAATCAGGAAAAAGTTCAGCTTGTTAAAACAAATAGAACAAGAGATATAGCTACCCAACCATAATTCTACTTTATATTCCTGACTCAGGCCTTAAACGGCTTTGGCAGCCACTTCAGTACTGCAGTTTTAATTTCTTGGTCCTGGTGGAATTCTCTACGATAAAGAAAACGGACATTTTCCCTTTCAAGTCTGATACATTTCGTGTGTAGCAACCTCACCTTGGACAATGATAGCCAAACACCCTTGCAGAAAAACTGTTGCGGATAACCATGGCTTAAAAGTGATTGTGAAAAAGCGTGCGCTACAAACAGCCCACATACCGTGTCAGTTTAAAAGCCTCGAAATATTGGAGTGATTTCACAACTGACATTTATAAACGACGATTGTGGCTACAGAGGTGTACACCTATACACTTCTCCTAAGATGACCGCCAAGAAACGTCGTAATCCGGCAGACACTCATGGAGGTGTTAACACAAATGTGTGTTTAGTATGGGCTGTTTCAATCTAGTTTAGGTTATTGGTTAGCAAAGTAAACGACGCATTATCATTGTTCAAGTCCAAACGATACATTTTATAAATGTTTCGGCTGAAAATCGTGGTAAACGCACCAAAAATTGCTTCAATTTTGCAAAATGTTTTCGGAGGCATGAAACCCCCAGACCCCCTAGTGGAATAGGTCATGTGGCCCCACATTTGCTACTGGACGGTCACTCCCACAACCCTGGCTTAAACCTTGAATAACTGCATGTTAAGAATGACTTTTATTACCAGAGTAATGAAGCAATATATTGATATTTCCCTAAACATCAAACCAAAAAGGCAATGCCGCGAGCCCCATTTTAGACAATAGCACGTGGATGTGCCTGATACTTGGTTATATCTCCCCTTGTAAAACTTTGGCAGGAAAGCAAAACGACCGTGTGGAAGTTAAAAAATATTTAAAAATTTTTAAAAGTTGTGGATTTAGCTGTGCAATGCTTCCAGGGAAATCGTTTGCGAATTGCACAAAACTGCGTGTCCGGGTAATTCAGGTGTCAAAATTCGTTTCTCTAAGAATACTATGAAGAGGAAACTCTGTCTTAATCTAGTATGCCCTATATTTTTTTTTCAAATTGGCAAGACTGGGATGCCATACTTTTATGAGTATGATACGAATACTTGTCTTGGTGAGACTTCGCACACAGTATCATGTTACTCGATTTACGCGGCATCAAATCAAGCGGTGTCTGCATATTTGTTGCTTAATTAGAAGCATCGGAAAGGCATTATATCCGTAAAAAGATCTATTTCGGATATCAGCTAGGGTAAAAATCTCTCTATGAGCTCTCCTGATTTATTAGCAACTTTAATTATAAGCGGAAAAGAGTCTCCCGAACGGTCAAATTATGTGAGTTAGCGAACGAATGTTGTTGACATTGACCCCAACTTTTTACACTACCGGCTTCGGCGATGACTCAACTAAAATTAATATTACAGCAATCTTATAAAAAGAAACAAGAAAATAAAAGGAAAAGGTGTTGAAAAAGTATGAAATAATCATAAAAGGCTGCTCATTTCTGTGGGGATAAGACATTTTAAATAAACGTCTTTTTCAACCAAGAATGCATGATGCGTGACGGAACGGTCGTGATGACGATCGGTAGTGGTCAGTCAAAAGAAACGTGAGGCTTGAGATATTTCTCGATATTTTGGCGTAAAATAAGTCTCATCGAGTTCTCCAAGCGTTAAAGCTCAATAAATCTACTCAGGTAATGTCTAAAAGTTCGCTGAGAAACTCAAAACCGCATTTTAGTCAACGGATGAGATTCGTCATTTCCACACAAATTGTTGAAATTTCCGCTACTTTGTCGTTTTTTTTTTGCGTATCAAAATTATGAGTGCCCACAACTTTTAATACAGATAATTGTAGCTTAGGCCTAGTACATTACGGTGATAACAGTCATCATTCATGAAGAGGTCCCACTTTTGAAAAAAATCTGTTTGTTTGGAGGCTATGTCAGCAAAGATGGCAAAGACATCTTTAAGCGGATCACGTTAAGACGTCATAACTTTGCTTGCGTTAAAGATAAGCAGATAGTTTTTAGTTGTGTGGAAAGAAGAAAGAATTATGCAGTAATTCTGAAAGAATTAGGTCGTTTTATCAAATGTGCAAAGTTTGAGCAAGCATAACGTAACCCCCAATTTTGGGGGTTTCAATTTCCGGTTTGTGTAGTTTTCGGGGTGCCTAGAAAAAAAAATTCCTCAAAAAATTAAAAAAGCGAATCTATCGAAATAAAAGGCATTTTCGTTCATTGCATATGTTGTTTGACTTGTGTAGAAAAAATGGAGGCGATCTATTTTCCACGAAAATTTCAGTGGTCGGTTCTTACACGGACACGCTCTTAAGTATTGAAGATACCGCATCGATACAATTTCTCGATGTCTTGGAGGTTTGTGTTCAGTTTTCGCTAGTCCTTTGCTTCTTCAGCTCTACGCACTGTGCTCCATAAACTCGGTTGGCTTCGTTAAATTCCAAGTCCTTTATAATGTCTACATTTAGTTCTTGTTTGAAGTGTCTACACAAAGAAAATCTGATCATTAGAACAAAGCGAGTTTTGTGAGTACATCTGTCCATCTTTTTTTCTCGCCTCGGCGTAAAACTTTCGTAAAACTGTCGCTAACTCCACTGCAGTTGTAGGATTTCTGATGTTTTTCTCCTTGAGGTAAGACCCAAAAATTAAGCGATGCTGTTTCGTCGACTTTTTGGTATTCTCATAGTCTTTATCATTCAGTAACTGGGCAATATTTTCTTCGCTCAAACTTCTAAACCTACTCGCAGCCATTTTTCTGCTGAGCAAAAATAACACAGTTTTTTTTCGTCAACGATTCAATAATCTGCAGCGGGCTGCACTTTTGACGTCATCGATTCAATATGAAGAAGTTTCTTTCCAAATTTGGTGAACAGCAGCTGGGTATGGTAAATTATGCGTGTCGTTTTAACCAATCAGAAACGGGGAAATATTTTGAATGAATACTACTACTACTACTACTACTACTAATGATGATGATGATGGTGATGATGATGATGATGATGATGATGATGATGATGATGATGATGATGATGATGATGATGATGATGATGGCTTTACTCAGCATTTCTACAACGATAATGTCGAAATGTTTAATAACATAAGGTTTTTGCAAAACATTCCAGAATAGAAATCAGAGATCACAAAAGCCAACGACACGTTTCGATGGCCAAATTAAAAGAACTTAAAAGAAAAGGAAAAATAGCGCAAAAATGTTTGGAGGTGTTAAAGTATTCAAATGTTATTTAAATGCGACATTTTTATAATCATTCCTATCATGTACTTTGAACTTGATAATGTTGGTATGGAATCATATGGAACTGTTGTTCTGCTTGAT
>JAHPZR010031842.1:0-26011 GCA_019787425.1 Platygyra sinensis | reverse complement strand
AAGTCATTGAATGGTTACGAGTTTTATTTTTGATCACATGAATGATGAAAACCAAGAATAGGCGAAGTGAACGTTGATGAAATCAAGGTGAACATTCACCAAATGTTCACTGAGCCTGGGCCAATCATTGTTGTAGTGTAATATTCAGAGCTGACCAAAGAGGACCACAGAATAACAGACTAAAACAAAAACACAGATGCAACTGTTTGTTTGAATACACATATGCAGCCATAGTTGTGCTAATAAGATTACTTTTACATCATTGGTGAATCAATTAGCTCATTGAGTTTGGCAGTAAAGCAAACAAGTAAAACACTATGAAAAATTAATTCATCCCATATCTTATATAACTTGGGTTTGACTTCATTCACAGTTGTCATCATTGTCTAAAAGTGTGTAGCTTTGGTCTGAAGAAAAATTAATTTCTGTCAATTGATCTGACCTGCTGGCAATCATCGTAACCAGTAAATATGTCACAAATTCTTAAATTCTTGGATACAAGTTCTTAAAATAATTTTTGGTCCAGGGACGACAGCAGTCATTTTGAAATTCTCCATCCTTTTAAATTATCTTGTGACTTGTGAGTGATGTCCTCATCGGATAAATGAAAAAATTCATTCAGCATCTGTCCTGCCATGCTTTACTTGCCGGAGAGTGGCATGGAGCGGCGAAGCTTAGTAACCAGGCCTGACATGGTGAATAAAGTGTCGTATAAGGAACGCTCAACAATCAGATTGCTTGCAACTCTTTGTCATCTCTGAAATTATTCTAACAAAGGTTATAGTGGACCTAATTTGAGACACATGCACTCTCTGTGCACGTCAACTCCGCTCACCTCTCAAAAGACATCCCAAAGGTTTCAAAACTGCCGTAGCTACTGTTCGCCACGTTATGGCCTAGCTGTTAGGGATGCGATGCTTAAAAATGATTTCTGGGGAGCAGGATTTGGCGTCATTTTGGACAGGCAGGATTGCCGGGATGGAAAGCAGAAAAATGGAATATCACATGTTGCAGACATTAGACAGAGAACACAACTCAGTCCAAGAGGTGGATCAAGACAAATATGCTGACTGGGTGGGATGGCAAGATTAGGCCAAAATGAGTAATGAGATGTGGAAATGTTGAAAGAAAAAAACTATGTTGGCCCTCTCTAGAGAGAGTTTTGACTGCATCTAATCAGACTCTAGACTGTATAGAACCGATAGGGAGTGCCGTCCATGATCATAAATCATAATCATCAAGCATTATCAGTCATCACCAATTCCTTCTACCCCTTGCTAATGTATTGATAAAGGTTAAATCTCAGAATTTTTGGGGGTGGGTCCTGGAATTGACTACAGAAAGAAAGATGCGCCTTAAACAGATCCATCTTCTCTGTTTTTATAATTCTGTTGACTTTTTAAGGGCTATTCAAGACTTGGTGCGGCATTGTCATTCTTAAACGCTATGATGAAGCAGAAAGGCATATTCCAAAGGACTCCAGCTGGACCCCATAATGCTCAACTGAAAAGTGGTCTAGAAGATGCCAGAGCTCAAGCGCAGCGTGAGTACTTACTTGGGTGTTGCTTGGGTCTCTGTAATGGATAAGTAGTTTTTTGTAAAATGTTGACTTGGTTTTACTTTTTGATTCTTTTAGGTAATAATCCCTTGATGAACCCATTTTCCGTACCTGACCTGTATGTCCGACTTGCTATTGAACCCCAAGACCAAAGCTTTTCTAGATCAGCCTGATTACAGAGCCACTATTGAAGGGCTTAGACTTAACCCACAGTTACTTGGAACGTGAGTAAGATTCCTACGTGTGCATTAGATGTACAGCAAAACTGGTCTAGCACTCCTTCTGCAGGAAATACAGTGGACTTCTGTCATTCAAAATCTAGGTTCATTAATGTTTACAAAGATGTCCATTCTTGGGTTTAAATTAATGATATCTTTATTATGATCTACTTAATTTCAGTTCTCCTGATTTCCTTTAGTTGTCAGTTATATTTTACTTTTCAACCTCCTAAGAATCCTGCTTTGTTTTTTCTGAGCAAAAAGGAATTGTGAGAGCATTAACAATGCAGCCATGGAGAGTCTATCTCTTAAAGCGCAAACCAATCAACTGAGTTTTCACTATCGTTTCTTTATTTGGCTCCTATTTATTTATCAGTCATCTTCAAGATCCCAGAATCATGCAAACAGTGGCAGTTGTTGCTTGGCATTGATGCAGACGTTGCGGACAATGAAGGCAAGTGCAATTAACACTAAGTCAAGCTGTGCTATATTTTGCTTTGCACACAGAAAATTGATGCCCATGGAAAAATTGTAAACTATACAACATGTAGGGTTGGAAACACTTGTTATCATGAAGCATAGTTCTAATGATTTATTAATAAATAGTTTTGATATCTTATCATATTGTATTATTATAATAATATTTTTATGCTTTATCTTACATATTTATATTTTATAAGTTGTAAAGTTTGTCACAATTCAGCTGCTTGGGCCTGCAATGATTTAGTTAATTATTATCAGACCTTCTACTGGAGTGCAATTAACAAACAGAAATTATGTGAAATATTTGGGGCCGATTATTTGATAAGAACGCTGTTAACGCTTTAAACGACGTAAAAACGCAGTTAATGGAACATGACACCCCTTCGCACAAGGCGGTTTTTCATTCGTGACGCAATCCAGTAGGATAAATATTAATACAATACTGAATGCTAAATTCATGAATGAATGTTCCCCTGTTCTGGCAGTTAGCACAAATGCTATTCATGTCTGTATTTAGCTTCTGTCTTGCAGTGCAATCTAGTGAAATATCTTAGCTTTCCTAGATTGGCCCATATATTTGTTAACCCCTTCATGGCTGACAAGCTTCGCCATGTTGCATCTATTAGCTTATAGTACAGCTTTTATCTATTGGTCATAACTTTGAGACACTGTCTTGCTATATAAATTTCAATATACTGTCAGCAGGGCATAACATTACCAGAAATTGCGGACATTTCAAGCCCGCTAACAATTGTCAGTGGTATATCATGTTACACTCTAGAACAATAAAATCCAATATGTGGCGCTTATCGCTCTGCCCGAAAGGAAGCGTGTTTTCTTACGATGTGCTTCACAGGTTGAGCATGTTAGATATTGTATGCGGAGAATAGGAAAAGAAAAGATCTAAAGTGTTAACTAAACGGTTTATTTTTGTTGAAATTAATCGTATTTTGTGAATTAAGCAATTTTTCATGAATTGTCTGATTAGACGTCTGTTGTGCAAAATTGCACCACGCGTAATATCAGAAGGCCTTTTCATTACAGAGCCTGCTCCTTCACCTCAGATGAGAAACCAGCCAGTGAACCAATGGAGACCGATATGCCTGAAACCTGAACCAGAACGCAGAGGTTGATGTTTCTGTTGAAGAGGTTTGTGTATTGGTCAACATTGTGGGTTTGACATTCATCCAAAATTGGAATATTTGGTAGAAAAAAAATTGAATTTTACAGTCTGTTCAGGAAAGTGTTTGGAAAACACTCTGGTCATAATTACATTTAGCTATATTTAGCTACTTGAAATGCATTCTCAGATAGAAATCTTACCACATTACAGCTGTACTTGTTTGACTACAGTAGTACTTCTTTGCAGTGTGCACTGTGTAAGCAGAGATGGCAACCTAAAAAAATCAGAACCTTGGAGAAAACAAAGTTGTTCAAAGTGCAATCCTCTGTCAGTTCAATCACAAATGCCAATAAATCTTCAAAATATTCTAAAAGGTGTACGTGTATGTAAGTGCTTGCCTAAACACTTTGCTCTGAGAAATATTGGGGTGACCCATATAGAAGACTGGGAGATTCAGTTTGTATCTGGAGATTCTCAGATGATCCGGGAAGCAGCCAATTCAATCTGCTTTGCCATAGGTACAGGCATTCTGTTAATTGTAAGTCATTTCAGCTGGTTTTCTAGGATGGCACATACATTTGTACTGATTGAACTGAGATTTAAACATTAGGGCAAGACATTGATATTGTTCTTATTGTTACAATGGTTTGTTCTGCAGTCCCTAAAAGAGAAAGAGCTGGAAATGCTGCTTATAAAAGAGGACTTTGAGACTGCCCTTGGACATTATGCAAAGGCCATTGAACTAGATCCTACAAATGTCAGCTTTCTAACCAACAGGGCAGGTTAGTAGAAATGTTATAATTTGATATAAAAAGTCCAACAAGTTGGTCCAAAAAAAGGTCCCTAAAATTCGCCCCCAAAATTTGTCCCTAGAATTTGTCCCAAACATTTGTCCCCATTACTGCAACTGTAAGTTTGTTGGAAACATTGAAGAGCCCTGCTTTGTTTTCAGCTGTCTATTTTGAACAAGGGAAGTATGAACGACTGTATTGAAGAATGCAACAAGGCAATCACATTAGGCAGGGAGCAAATGGCAGGGTACAAAATAATTGGAAAGTAAGTAGTGATGATGTGATTAAATTATATTTTGTGTTTAATCTTGGTCAATGCATTCTAAAATGCTTGTCACTTCAAGTTGCCCAAAATTGCCATATTGATAATCAATTGCGAAGAAGTCATCTTGTTTATTACCCAATAGCAATGGCACCCCAACAATATTTTCATGGGATCTCTTAACTATTTTGATGCCTTGTTTTGAGGA
Organism: Platygyra sinensis; assembly: GCA_019787425.1. NCBI lineage: Eukaryota > Metazoa > Cnidaria > Anthozoa > Scleractinia > Merulinidae > Platygyra > Platygyra sinensis. The sequence continues at coordinate 21,368 of JAHPZR010031842.1, read as the reverse complement.
CTACACTCTATGGTGCCGTGAAAACTGAAAATTTTGTGTATTATTACAGAGCCTATGCCAGGATAGGAAATGCTTACAGTAAGCAAGGAAGCTAAAAGAGGCCGATTGAAGCTTACAATAGCTCTTTAGTTGAGTACAGAGCACCCGAGTGTTACAGAAAGTCCAGGAGGTAGGCTGTGTTCACAAAAGATAGCGTGGGAACTTGGGCTGACTTGCAGTTCCTTTTTTTAGCCTTGTTGTAAGTTTCAAAATGACAATTGCTTGGTTTTTTGCCTTCTGTCAGTGAAAGATGTGTGGATTCAAGAAAAAAATGCGTACTAGAGATACACAGTAGCACTGCATAGCCCTTGGCAGTGCAGGTGGTTCATTAAGGGCCGGGCACCGGCAAATTGACTCCCTGTGAACGAGACTTGGCCATACAATTTGCCCGGCTGTTTTCATCTTCTCTTCTTACTTTCTTTCATAGAAAACTAAAAATGCCCAGCTGAAAAACCCCACTGACCTCCTACACAAAAACTTAATGAACCCCTGGCAGTGTCTATGATGTTTTAAGAAATAGAGAACATAAAACCCATGGTTCTATTGAGTTTCAATGTAAATCTATTAGTATTCTATCTAGTGGGTCCAAAACTCACCATAAGTGATGCAGTTGTGTTGTAGAAATATAGCCCTAAAGGGGATAAAACAGTTGCCTACAGATCTATACAATAGTAATGTACCGGTAATCTTACCAATCAAACCGAGTTTGAGCAACTTTGGGGAGCAGTTTTGTTAGCAATTGAAAAGGCATTTTTTCTTGAATTTTTCGAATTGTTGCTATGGTAAAACTGGCGTAACTCCTTCCTGTTTGAAACTTGTTTTTCAATTGCATGGCTCGGTGCAAGACCAGGCCAGATAAGTGGACTTTTGTCGTCGGTGAAATTTTTTTACCTTCAAAAGTTCCTTGAATTTTTGCATGTGCTTTCAATTAAGTAGTGAAACTATCCCTTGTATTTTTTTCGGTTAGGTTTGCACTTGTGCTTCATGAGAAAAAACGAGCCATGTTCAAAAATATCGACAGACGATGCACAATGAACGCATTACCAAAAGCGGAACAAGAGCATTTTAGCCAAAAGAAGATACAGGAGTAAGTGTTTTCTACTAAATATTGAAAAAGCACAGCATGAAATTCCGGCACTTTTGAAGGAATAAAAATTTTTACCCGAAAAAGGCACTTACGCCTGTCTTGCACCAAGCCATTCAATTTCTTTTAGAACCATTTCCACCAAGAAAAAAAAGAAAACAACTTCTTTACCTTTGGATCATCACAAGATAAATTTCTTTTGCTCACGCTAATTGTTACATAAACAGTTCATGCTTAGTGCCTACGTTCCGACCGGGAATAAGAACAGAAAAGTTGTGATTGCGATACATTGTTGGATGACTATAGGCTGAGGAAGCAGTGAAGAGCGCAAGAAAAGATTGGGCATAGCATTGACCCCCGCAGCCCCCCCCCAAAAGCAGAGGAAGAGAAAAGGAAAAGGGGACATATACTTATTTAAGAAAGGTAAGGTTAACCAGGCTGCATACATTTAATTGTCACTAATGTATCTGTGATAAAATGGCTGTTAACTGTATTGGAGCAATTTCGATTATTCAGGCCTATTAGCCTCAGGTCTGCCTATGAGGGCTGTTATTTAACCCTCTAGCAAGCTGTTGTTGGCCGAGCAAACTTGATAGGTCCGTAAGTATATGGGTGAATGGCCGGTAGTTAGTATAATTCACGCATAAGTAACAAGTTTTTATTCAAGGCTACGGGCCAATCAAAACTTCATGACAGCCCTGGCCTCTGGTAGTTGACTACCTGCCGTACAGGTCTGTGAATCTATGAACATTGGAAATCAATGTTCTTACCAGTTTACTTGACTCTGTTGTAGGGGATTTCCTGAGGCACTCAAGCATTACAAGGAGGCCATCAAAGAGATCCAATAACGCAAAACTGTACAGCAATCGGGCAGCTTGTTATCAAAAGTTGGCTTGCATTCAACTTAGCTTTAGAGGTACAGTATCAGGATATTAATACTGTAAGTTATAATACAATGAAATGCTCTAGATCCCACCCCAGTGAACTAGTGAACCACTAGTCATAATATAAACAGTTTTCTGGACTAAGATAGAAGGAATGAGTGAGCTTTTTGAGGGTCCAAATGAAGTGCTTCAAACCTCCCATAAGTGGGGTGCGATACCGTTGGGACACAGTGTAACCTCAATCGGAGAAAGGAACCTGCTAAGGGGAGAAAAAAGTGTGCACTGTAGTGTCTGTTTGTCGCTGGTAGCATGATTGTCGCCTTACAGGAAGTTCAATTATGTCTCAGACAGCCCATTGAGGCCGCTGTTACAAAAGAGACAGTGGGGTGGGGTTCTACTACATCACAGTGCAGTGAAAGTCACAAGGACTTGAATGCTACACTGGCTCTACATGTAGGACTGAGTGAACCTAGTGACTGATCAGTGATGCAGTGTGTGCACCAGGAGCTTAATGTTCAGTCTGAAATGAAAGAAAAATTGTTTGAAAAAGGAGTTGAGTTTTATACTCGCCATACGGCCACCTCGCTAATACGGTCACTTCATTGTTACGGCCAGTCTTTGTATGTCCTGGTGAAATGCCCGTGCATTTTCTATAAGGAAACCATATAATTAAGGCATTAATTATTATTATTATTTATTGTTTATCTTTAATTGTTTAATTTTACTCCATTTTAGGACTGTGAGATGTGCATCAAATTGGACCCCACATTTGGTTAGTTTGCTATAATTTTCATTTACCCATGACTGTCACTGAATTTTTAGCCCAATTATAAAGTCTTTTATGAAAAGCTCCCAGGGCAGTTTTTTGCATTATTATTTGTAGAAGTCCTTGTTATTGTGCAATCCAACTGCAGAATTAGGTCTCGGAAAGTTGTCATTTAACCATAGTGAATAATTTGAAAGTTTAAGACTTGTTGAAGCCGGCTTTTGAAAATTGAATGTTATATTTAAAGCCCTGGTCAAACGGACTCGTAAGAAGTTGCAAGAAGTCGCAAGTTGAACTAACGTAGAGACTTTCGTTACAATTACATACAAGTCGCAAAAAAAGAAACCATTTGAAGTCTCTCAAGGCTGTACTTCATTGGCTAATCACCTGACAGCTTGAGCTCCTATTCTTGGCGCTCTGTTACACATAATGCCGCCAATGGATTTCAATAATTTCTTTTCTCTGACTTCAGTGTTTATGGTTTCTCTGCCATTTGCTAACTAGTTCTTCCATTTTAAACTGTGAAACACTGTCTTATGGAAATTGCTTGTTTCATTTTGATTACATTCTGATCTTATTGCAAACAGTCAAAGGTGTATACAAGAAAAGGCGGTGCCTTGTTTGCGATGAAGAGATTCACAGAAGCTCAGAAAACCTATCAGAAAGCTCTTGAGCTGGATCCCGCAAACAAGGTGAAAGCTTCTTTTTAGTTGCTCGTGTTTGCACATTAGTTGCCTGCGAACGTAGACCTATTTCTGGCGTAGGGTGGAGTCGGCGTGGGGTTAGTGATGTGGTTCAAATCCTCAACCCTGCCACTTTGGGCGTAGAGTGGAGGCGGCGTGGTTTAGTGATGTAGGGCGTTGGATTTCAAATATTAAGATCCCGAGTTCAAATCCTCCACCCTGCCGCCATCTGGATTTGTTCTCGGTAGTCCGGAGTTGAACATCTCGACCGCGCTGTGTAAATAGCCACCTGGTTAGCCTCCAAGAGTACGGATTCTTAATAGTTTATACTGACAGGCGCGATGTGGATAGCTTTTAAAAGTGATATTTCAAACACGAGGAGAAACGGAGAAATAAAATCGTAAAAATCTATACTAATTAAGAACAGATATCCAAACCACCGGCACGGTCGTGATTTCCTTTGTTTTAACTTAATTATTAATGAGTTTGAGAAGGTGTCTTCACATCAATTGAATTCCAAAACTAATGATCCAGTTTTGTTCAATTGAAGACTATTTCAATGTACTGAAACTGTTTCCTGTTGCCTGTCACTACAGATGGCATGGATGGAAATGGATTGAAACTTGAAAAAATGGCCAATTTCGAGTTTTAAGCTATGTGTTCCAAAAATCCTCAATAAATTTATTATGGTTAGCTCTCTCTGATAAAATTCATTTGATATCTTCGTCGTAGCTTTACAGAAGCCAGTTTGATGATGATTAAAGTTAATTTTAGCACAGAATTGACCTGAAGCAGTAAAATCCTCGTGACACTGCTCCTTTAAAATTGACGGCGAGATGCGGAATGAAAAACTGAAATCGCATGTTAGAAGCTATAATTGCTCTAACCGGGTGGGATCGAGATAATTATCTGCCTGGGGCGGGACGGCGGGATACGGCCAAAAATTTTAGCGGGGATGCGGGAGTGAAGAAAATCCTATGTTAAACTTGGCTCTGCTTAGTGGCTCGTGTTCTTTGTCTGTGGATCGCCTGTTCGATTCTTATAGCATATCTTACGCATCTTGGGCTTATTATAATGTCTTATATCTCTTCTAATTTCCAGGAAGCTACTGAAGGTAAAAGAGCATGTTTCACGGCGATGTCTGAACAGCCAACAGACCCTGAGGAAATCAGAGCGCGGGCTAATGCTGATCCCGAGATTCAGGTTGGTGAAATGACGAGATAATGATAATAAGAAAAACATTTACGAAGTGCGCTAACTTTATATTATTAAAACCTTGTTCAACGGTAAACATTTAAATTAATTCTGTCTTTGTTTGCATGTTGTTTGAACAGGAGATTCTTACTGACCCAGCAATGAAAATTATACTCGATCAAATGCAGGAGGACCCCAAAGCAGCTCAGGAGTGAGTATTGCAATGGCTACCGACACCGCTGAGTGTTTTTGATAGCGCGATGTTTTGCAGGAGATGAAAGTCCTAGTCACTAGGTTTCATTTGAATGGTCACACACAACAATTTCATCCACAGAATTGAAAATTGGGACCACTTTAGAATCAAAGCCTCTTGAAACTTTCCCTTGATGGCTTTACGTATGTGAACCGGGTTAGGGGGCGTCTCTTCTATAAAAAAGATTGGGGTTTTTCGGTACTTTTTCACAGCGGAAACTTTTGCGATACCTTGTAGGGCATTTGAATGGTTTTCTGTAGTAGTGCCGTTTCTTTTTTTCCTTGTACCTTCTTTAAAATGCGAGGGAGTTTGTACGTTTTTTTGCCATTCCCTGATCAGTTATTTTTGGTTTTGTTTCTTTTTTTAGACATCTGAAAAATCCCGAAATTCGAAGCAGAATACAGAAGCTCTACGAGGCAGGATCTTGCAGATTCGCTAAAACAAGCCACTTCATAGACGCAGTTATGACAGTGACGACACTTCAAGAAACTCTTCCCGCACAAAGGCCGTGTCTCCAACCATATCTGACCTGGAGTGATAAACAAACAACTTTTAAATTACTCTATTCTATAATACCAATAAACTGTCGACAATTACGAGTGCCAAAAACAAGAGGATATAGCCCTTATATGATAAAACTTTGCGAAGTTTTTTCCCTGCTTTACTCGCTTGATTACGTTTATAGGCACGATTGACTTTTTAACATGGATTTGAGAGCGACGCAGAAAGTTTTCGTGTTCTTAAAGCTTGTTTAAGGGTAATAATGTTTGTCTCGTCATAAAACGGTTTTATTGTAGGTTATTTCTCCGACAACAACATGTCTAGGCATTGCAACCCCGGAATATGAAGAAAAAACCTTGCGGAAAGGGCTTAATTGTTACGTTGTTTGGGAGAAACGAAGCGTGACCAGCCAAATGATGTGAATGGACATGGTGTATGGAAAAAAAAATAAATAAAAAACATAAAAATAAAAACTCGGATCCTGGCGGGTTTATAAATTCTGAGGTTTGCACTACTGATAAAAAAAAAAATTCTCTGTGATGCGCTTATGACTAGGGGGGTTGTTAAGTTACAAACGTGTGGTTTTGTCCTCTGGCGTTAGAACCACAACGTTAAAAAGCGGCTTGGGAACAATTTAAAACTGCGGCTTGGTCGTCATTAAATGGCTTCTTTACCTTGCCTGTCGTCTTTGTGTTCTTTTTTAAAAAAAAAAAAAATGCGCGACGTCTCGAAGAGAGCAGCGTGAGAGAAGCGGGGGGGGGCGGGGGGGCGGGGGCGTTGGAGGAGAGAATAGAAGAAGAATACAATTGAGAGGGGTAAGGAGACATAGGGGCGCGCTTTCCATTCGACCCAAATATGCCAGTTTGAAATTCCGGGTATTTCATGCGACGAATGGACCCCCCCCCCCCCCCCCCCCAGTTATTTTCCGGTTCCTTGGACTAACCCGTCCTCAGCGCACATGAGTCATCAGAGTTTCAAAGTTGGCGCGCAAAAATACAAAATCAAATGGAGGACTTTATTACCTTTGATTACTTGCTTTCAAGTTGCCCTGATCGTACGACGCCCGAAGTTGAACTAAACGAGTTATTGGGTGTGAGCGGTGACAATATAACATTTTATCGTAACAATTTAAAACGCACCAGTTCTGCGACTACATTTAGGGTACGATACCTTTATATTTCCTGACGAGTTCAAGAGTCGAATTTCGAATGACGAGCGAGCGAGCAGTTTATATTGCCTCACAGGCCACGGAGCTCATAGGTATTTCGCAGTACCCCATTACACTCTTTTTTTTTAATAAGACACAAACTTAATAAGGACATTGAGGCTGAAATCGCTCGAAAAATAAGAACAATTTAAGAACAATCTGAGGCTGAAATTTTTTTCACCAAACAAACAGACCGCGACGACAGTGTGAAGCCAACGTTTCTTTTCAAAATTCAGGGTCTTTACTATACAGTCTTCCAGATATATTCATCACTCTTAAACTTCATTATCACACTTTTCGTGTGTAAACAGTAACAGATTACATGTATGAGTATAAACACTGAACACTACATGTACTGATAAGTACAGGTTCTTTGTCCATCACTGTATGATGCATGTGAAAGGTATGGTTTAGGTACCCTGCAGGTCAGGGTCCCTACAGTGAAGTACTGTACAGTACGGTATAACCACATTTGGAGCCATTAGAGAACACAGAATTTTAAGAACAAAATAGGAACATTTTGAGGCTGAAATGGCCGAAAAAATAAGAACATTGAGCCTGAGCTAAATTTTACTGGTCTTAATGGTTCTAATAAAAAAAAAAAAGAGTGTAAAGCTGTGTTGAGGCATATTCACTGCAATGATGTTCAACTAAGATATTTCAGTCGTTGTCTGATAGAGCACTAAATGCCCCGCAGGGTTTTGGCCCAGAGGCCAAAACCCGAGGAGGCATTATAGTCTCCCCCGCGTATACGTATAAAGAATGTGTGAAATATTGGTGAAGTATGCGAATCAATCCCGATTTGAAGAAACTAGGCGCGCACGGTGGTCCCGGTTAATTTTGCAATCAGCATGATCTCGCAAGGCAACGCTACATGGGTAATTCTTGCAACACGAACACGAGAAGGAGATCGATGGAAGATACTATTTGCTGCACGAGGAGGAGAGAGAGATATTTGCTAAAATATATTTAAGGGCGAGAATCTGTCATCACAGTGATTTCTTCATATCGTGAATTCAAAAGGTTAATCAGCAGTACCAGGTTGAACTGTTTGGTACAGAGGTTGATTTCTTGGACACAAATCAGCAACGGGGTCGACAGACCAGACAGACTCGACCCAAACACCACACGTGTTAAGATGTGTATAAAGACCACGCTTATTTGGATCGCTTATTTTTACTGAGTAATCTTACGAGGCGTAGAGCCCATGTAACAGCTGGGTTGACTGGCAGGGATCAAAGTAAATGTTTTGCGGCGTTTTCGTTGAGGACCAAAAAGCTTGACTCTACATTTGGCATAATATGGCGGACTATTTAACAATTATTCCTCGAGCCCGAATGGGCCTCGAGGTCAATTAGCCCATGAGGCCGAAGGCCGGAAGGGGGCTCATTGACTACAGAGCCCATTGAGGGCGCGAGAGGAATAATTGTTTTAGTAAAAATCACAACTAGTTGCGTCAAAACAATAATCGAGGACAAAAACATCTTCCGCTAGTTAAAGCCATTGTTTTGGTTTTCAAAGCCGGTGCTTTTTCGCTACTAGTGGGCTATAACAAATAGCCTACTAGTAAGCTGCAAACCAATCAGGAACGCAGCATCTGATAATAGACCACTAGTGTGGATTTTTACTTAAAACGCGATTACTTCTGGTCTACATCGCTGGAAAAAAAATCTCGACCTCTGTTTCTGCTTTCGAGATACGTTTGCTTTGTAGGAGTCCCCGTATATCAAGACAAATGGTTGTTGCAGGACTCAATCTAGAACAACCAGAGTGGTTGATCCTTTTTTTTCACAGAATGCGCTTCGTGAGAGTATTATGTAAAAAATATCAAGTGATAGAATGAGTTAATTAGAATGTGTTGGTTTAATTATAAACTTAGTTGATTCTTTGGATCATATTTATGATAAGATGCTCAAGTTACTTGAGCAGTATGAGTGATACAGTTTACAAAAAAAATATAAATTTTCCGTTCATACAATAAATAATAGTTTCCTTATACGCAGTGGAATTTTATGAGAGTTTTATACCCTTGAGGGATAAAATAGAAGCGGGGGCAGATTTAGTGAGAACTATTACTAATATTATGTTTAGAATCTTGATCATCAGCCATGTTGAATTCGATTTCCAGGCTCGGAGAAACTAGGCCCGAGCAGGAATGGTCGAATGGAACGGAATTTTCCGGTTATTCCGATTTTCCGGAAAAGAGGGTGCACTCAAAGCGTATTCCTAAATTTTCGAAAACTTTTCCCGGAATTTTTACCGTTCCATTCAGTTTCGGACCGGAAATCTCGGTATTTTTGGTCGAATGGAAAGCGCCCAAGAACTGTGTGTTTGACCTCGTGTTGTACTTTTTGTCCAGTTCTGGCCTTCTCTCTGTCACGCAACCCTACGGTTAAAAGGGTCCCTCTCAGCAATAGACCAACAGTGGATAAAATTCAGAAAAGTTAGGGCTGGGTCTTCCTCAGTAATCATTGAACATGTTGAACTGAATATTATGAATTGATCACGCAACCCATCTCAGTGTAGAGTAGCGTTACGACGCGTGACGTTTAATGTAGATTTTGTGGGAATGCACGATGGGAATCCAAAATATCGCACCCCTAGCGGAAAATTGCGGAAAAATTCGCCCGTCCGATATCAGCTTCTAAACTTTTAAAGCTTGGCATCTTTCAGTGCCAACAGCTCGAATGCCCAAAATTTAGCGCTCTCAGTGTGGGTATTAAACTTCGTGTAAAAACTGAAGTCATTCGGCGACCTACCTGCATGGCTAGGGAGTCATGGACATGTTTGTGAACTACAGCTGTGAATATCAAGGTGAAACTGGAAGAGTCAAACTGACGCTCCCTGATATTGATACGACGAACATCGGAGATGTAAAACTGGCTATTCAAGATGCCATACAAGCACCAGTTTGCGATCAACGCCTTTCCTACCAGGGACAGATGTTAACAGATGATAAACATTCCCCTCTGTAGGTTGTATTTTCGGGAGGGTGACTGTTTTGAACTGCATTTTCTTGCTGCAGCGGATATCAAAGGGATGAGAAGAGAATTGACTGCGTTGAAGGCAACTGCCTACGAAATTGTGGAAAAACTCGAAAGACGGCTCCCCGGAATACAGCGCATAGAAACCGATTATCGCGGGCTTTGGTTGTTCTTTCACCCGGTACTGTTTGCAGTGGAGAACATCACAAACGATTTCTTTCATCCGTGGAAATGCTTAAAGTCCGTTGCCCAGAGGCACTTTTTCGTTCAAGAGGGAGGATTTGAGACTTTCTTGGAGGTGTTCAAATTTTCACGGCAGCTGTATTCGATCAAGTAAGTTACGTTACAAAAAACAAAGAACATTCTTATCACGAGAGGTAGACAAACATTGCCAATATTTGCTCTCGTGGCTCATTTACATTTCAGAGTTCTCACACGATATGGAAGATCAAAGGTCATTCCATATTTAAATTTAAGCGGGGAGAGTACAGTGGGTCACAATCTGCAATAATAGGCTATGATGTATCAATATTTTAACATGGCCTCGAGGGTTTCAGGACAAACTTCTATATTTGGAGGTGTTTTTTTGTGTCGAAGTCTCTTGGGAATTTAGGGACTAAAGAAACTCAACAACATTGCAATTTTGTCCTGAAAATTCTTAGAGCCATGGTAGAATATTAAAAGATATCTAACACGACCCATTGACAACAGATCTTCCTAGCAGGAGAGCTGTGAAGTATGATGAGTGGGAAATAGCAAATTCAAGACTTTTGCAAGATACATGGTAGCCTGAGACTTTGTCAGGGGGGGTATGTGTGTGTTTCGGGGGGGGGGGGGGGGCTGGAAGGTGCCGGTTTTCCTTATATAAAGGGCTCAGGTGCTTGTCAGAAATTTTGAATAAAAAACAATGATCGGAGGTACCAAGTTCCTGTTTTGTGAGCATGGCTTGAAATTTAATCCACTCCTAAGAGGTGCCAATTCTATAAGCAAAGCATTATAAACTGACCCTCATTTTTTGGCTCAATTCCCTAAAAGGTAAGGCATTTTGAGGCTGAACAGGCTATGAGATACCAAACCCGCTTTTTTACCCCTTTTTTACCTCTAATAGGTATGATGAGCACCCCATTGGGAGACTTTCTTAGCCTTGCAAAACTCATAAATAAGTAATAAAGTTATATAGGCACGCAATGCGTATACAGAGTGCGCAACTTGTACAGAGGGCTTCTAGTGCACTAAGCAACATGCATCTACTGCCAAATTTTTCACATAATTTTTATCTTAGATATATTTGTTCCAGCTGCTCTTTGTCAGGAGTCTCGAAACATTCAAATATTGCTTCTGTTTTGATCGACAGACAAAGGGAAGAAATCACAAGGGAAGATGGTCTAGAACCACGCAAGTGGCGCCTAAATCGTGCACTACTCATTCTTCGACAATATTGTCTGAACCTTTTGTGGTCCTTCTCTGAGCGTCCTCAAGATCGAGAGTTTGTCTTGTCTAAAAAAATTCTTCCCCTGGTAATTGATGCTCTCTTGCTTCCATATCCATTTCCAGTTGAGGAGTATGCTTTGAACTTTCATCCTCTTGATTTAATGGTTGTTCGTGTAAATGAAGCAGCTATTGGATGCTTTGGAGGGTGAGTGTATGATTAAAAAATGTGAATGTCAGCCCATTTATTTTTTATTTTTTTATAGACTAGTAAAAGTAGACTGCCACTTCATTCCACAATGAGTCATTCCTCCTGTTTAGTACATGTTCTTTTATTTTTACCCATGCATTAGCCTGTGGGGAAGAGATTTCTGTTTGGGAGGGTCACTGGAATGCTCAACATCTCACTTACAGGTGTAGATCACAGATTTGGGTCTTATGGAGGGTATTCAGGAAGAAATGCTACTATTTTAAGCAGTGTTAATATTGATAGGAAATTATGGCATTTTTAATGTTCTTAATCAGCAAACTAAATAATAAATAACATATGTAAAACTAGACAGACAGTTGACTAACAAAAACTCGAATTAGCACCAATTTATTTACCTCTTCTGTCAAAAACAAGATAGTACATTTTGAGAAAAACCTGCCTGAGTTTTCCAGTAACAAAAAAAGCAGTGTTAGTTAATATGTTCCTGTTTAATTAATCTTCAAATGTTATTGATATGTTTGTATTGTTTGCCTAGTTTGGTGGAGCAAGATTCCAGTACACAGGAACTAGTATCCAAGACACCACAACTGATTGACAAGTTTCTCTTTGTGATACATTGTGCATGCCGTGGTTGCCCATTGGGATGTGCACAGCACTCGCTGTTTTCCAGCCAGCTGGCTGCAATCACTATGTTTTACTGCACTTTCAATGTCAAATCTGCCCAATTGTTTGTGGATTGTGGGGCAGTGGAAAAAATGGTCCAGATCACTACAAACCTTTTTGCCAATGAGGAGGATTATGATACACCTCTTAGGTGAGAAATTTGTACAAGATCCAGGTAGTATGAACTTAAAGAATTTAAAGAACATCATTTGAAAGGGTGCATAGAAAATAAAAAGACCCTAAGTAGCATCTGATAGACTGCAAGACTCCCCTCTAGAGCATTCTTGAATGAAGAAAGGAGAATATAATAATGATGATGATGATGATGATAATAATTGTTTTGAATAATAATAGAAGTAGTAATGATAATGATAATGATAATAGTTAAAACATATTTATATAGGATGGCTGCATCAGTTTTAAGGAAAAAACGGCTATCAATGCAGGTCTTGTTAAAAAAGAAAAATTAACGTTACTGCATAGGAAAATTGAAGTTGCATTAAAACTTAATCAAGGGTCACGGGCTTTTTTCCATACATGTACTTCTTCTTTTTGATATTTGAGTGATCCACCACAAACCCGCACAGCTTGTACTTTGGAAAATTAAAATAATATGAGCACGTTTTGGCACTTCGTTTGACTCATTAGTCAGTCTCCCTTAGCCAGAGCAGAGCTGCACAACATCTTTCCGTGTGGCCCAGGGTTCTATCTAGTGACTATCTTTTGGACCATTTTTTGGTTCTAAATTTAACAATTTGACGTCAGTTTTTTTTTATGCGTCTGTCCTCTTATTGTTGAAAAATTGCGTCATAACATTGTCTAAGCGAGAAGATGTCTGCGCATGGTTTGGTTTCACTTTCGATTGGGTGACAAATTGGCGTGAGTTTTTAAGCGAATCATGTACAGTGTAGTTAACAATTATTATTCACTTAAGTGGAGGTGAATATCCACCACTTTCACCGACACTGAGGTGAATAATTGTTTTAGTATATACCACACAAGCTGAATAACTAGCGGCCCAAAGAGTAACTTTATTTGTGATAACGTGCCCTACAAAAGTCATTTTGTTTTTTTTCGGCTGCTTGGAGGTGAATAGTACTTGGCTAATCACCTCCGAGCTAGCCGCAATCAGCTGCGTGCGCGAAAAGCACTATTCATTTGTGTGGTGTACACTAATTTAAGTTATGAGAACCAATTACTTTTCGATGCTCAAGTGAAAATCGCTTTAATGTTGTTGTTGTTGATGTTGTTCTTTTTAGGTACTACTGTTGCCTGTTCTTGGCTCGAATATGTTCATCTCCTCTTGTAAAGCTTGATGGGGACATTGGTGATGCTGTTGATCACCTTGTAGACATTTTCCTAGCAAAGCATGTACCCAGTCAAATCTCACAATGGGAGGAGTCTCTGAGTTTTGTGTGGGTCACAATGGTGCCGCTCGTTCATCTCGCTTTTGCTTCAGGAAAGAAATGGAAAAATCCTACTGACCAGACCCTCTGGAACACCACAAATGTCGAAAGCCAATGTGCAATGCAGAGCAATCAACTTGTGGACTCCACCACAACGCCTGATGCGTCTACAGATGGCGAAAAGTCAGCGGCACCAGGCAGACCCAGTGAGAGTTTGGGTAGAAGTGACCAACTCAATTGGCCTGGTTCCTTGGCAATACAAAGGCTTGGGATTTTTTCGCTGGTACACATGCTCTCTATCGAAGAGAACCGACGGTTAGCATTGTCAGAGAACCTTCTTCCATACTTAGTTTGCCTGTTGTGGCATCTAGACAGCGATGACAGGGACAAGCTAGGTGCAAGTTTGGCAAATTTCAAAAGCCTTACACCTCCGCCTTTGAAAATTGTTGCCAAATCTGTGTTAGCCTTTCAGAATGGCTTAGACGTGGTGTACAGTTTATGAGCTTGTTATTAAGCGAAACAGTAGAGGGCGAGCTTTGCATTGGTTGCAGATAGCTGACTGCTTACTAATGATATATCACAATATTTAGTATTCAGTATTTAGTTGTTTTTGTTTTTCCTGTTCTTGTTCAGTCTTTTTTAAATTTGCATTCGCCGGAATTGAAAAGATTTAGCAGCTGCTAATATCAAAATTTTAAAAGCAGTTTAATGAAAGAAAGAATGAAAGCGTTAATGTTGTCGCCACAATTTTATAGCCAAGACTGATTTAGTTTTATACCCATAGTACTAATCCTCAAGCGGGCAAGATCTTTTTGTGCGCAAAATCCATTGTCCACGCAAGATCGCGTGATCGCTCAATTGACAAAAGTACTACACCGGCTACACAAAAATACACTCGGAAACGTTCCCGCGGTGGCATCAAAGTTTATACAACTCCTGTTTGAAAGAGCTGTTGAATCTGTAGTGTCTGGTATTATTTTAGTATTTTACTTAGCATGAAAAAAACTCCCGATTTACCGACGTGCTTTAGAATTCATTTGCATTTCGAGTCACTCAGAACTGCACGCAACTCTCTTGTTCTCCATTCAGATCTCTAGTTGTTGCTGCTGCGGTTTTTGTTCCCTTTTCTTTATAAAATGGCCCATGTAGACTGGAAAAATAGACAAGAGTAGAAACACATCTTCATCAAGGCAAGTCATTCGACAGAGGTGATTAGGCAGGGTGATTTTGTGGTCTTCGTTGAAGTATAAAATTCCATCTATAACCAGTATTCCATAAACCACGAACAGCCAAACAGCACTGCTCGAACCCAGACGAGCTAGAGAGCTGAAAAAGTTTGACGTGGGGCGTTTCTCGGCGGTTTGTGAGAAATGTTTGCGATGGCCATGATACCATGAAGCACAAAATATGATCACAGTTGGAAGATAGAAGTGTGCTATAGCAGTGTAAGAAATAGCGGTACTGTCTTCTGTTTTCGCAAGATTCAAACTAAAGCAGTTGTCGCCTGCACGGCATAGTTCAAACTTTCGACCGAACTTAGCAAACAAGCCAGACGATATCAATATCAAAATGACAATATTCAGCTTTGAGTTGAGTCGTTGTCGTAAAGGTCGTCCACCAGCTACGGACACCATCAAGGCTGCTAAGAAATAAATTGTGAGAAACGAGGAACCTGCCGACAGTTTTAGCCAAATTTGTTGCTTCGAAAGCTCCATCATAGCGTGCGTTATAATGTTGCAAGTGTTGAGAACTAATTGAACTGCGGCGATGGTGTTAAAGCGGTTTGATGCTGAGCAAGATTTGTACAGTCGAAAAAAACAAATAACCGTTGGTCGCTAAGCCAACGACGTAAAACAGGTAAAGTAATAAAACAGCCATTTCTTCAGCAGTCAGGCGTTAATCTGTTTCGATCGTCTATCGGGTACACTGATCAGCTCGGATTCCTTATTCTCGTCCTTTACAGGGCCTCTCTCGGCTCTTCGTCTTGTCGATTCTACCGTTCTGATCTCCACATGGATTCAAACTATCGCAGAAAGACATTTGTTGTTGTTATCGCGGCTTGTTTCACCTGCCAAAAGCTTGCAACAATAACAGCGGTCCGCTGATTAGTTTCGCAAATTTAATGGTCAGGCTGCATGCAAATGTGAAACCAAATTTGAATGGTTCTTTTATTGTACCATCAATTCCTATAGCTTGAGGCTAATTTGTTCGACTACCGCGGAAAAAAATTTGAAAACACAGCTTTGTTCTACGGTTAGGCCTCCCGAAAATAGAGGCAGTTTTCAAAACCGCTCTACGTACAAACCGGAAGAACTTGAAAACACCGGGTTTCTTGTGGACGATGGCGTCACGAAAATCTCGTGATTTCTCTGACAGAGATATTTTTATCCAAAATGACTGGTGATTGTTGCGTTTTCATTCGAAAACCATTCAGTGAATAAAGTCAAGAAATTATAACGTTGTAGGAGATAAATAGTTAAGACACGTCTCCAAGTTTTAGGTCTGTACTAGCCTCTTCCAGGCGTTCAGTTTGTCAGGGTGCAGCGCAGAAAACAGCGCGCGAAAAAATAAAAAAAGCGCGGCCCGCTGTTTTCTGCGCTGTGCCCTGACTAACTGAACGCCTGGAAGAGGCTAGGTCTGTACGTTTTCCCGATCTTCAAACATATGTCGAAATTAACATTTTGCACAGATTTATTTTTAACAGAACCAAGTATGGAGCCGCCATGTTGGCGTACCTCCAAGAGACATCAACATGGTGGCAGGAAAATAGGGTAAACATCTGGAACTTACTTTGGCTATCTTTGCCACTGATGATCTGAACATACTGATCAAGCAAACATTCAAATAAGCACTTTTCCTAATACTTTAACTTCTAAGAAGACTAAAAATCCCGAGATAAATATATATTTTTCCACAAACACGTTCATAGATTAATTTATGCCGCGCACCGCCATAAATCTGAAATTTAAAAAGGTGCCCTCTTTGTAGACGAAGCATGTTCTTGAGCTGAAAACTTCTTCACATATATAAATTGACCCCCTCTCGTGCCTGATGAAGATAATAACTTTCGTGGCTCTTTAGTTTTGGATGTCGTCACGCGCAACCCAAGAGCGTAGTCTGGACCCGACCTTATTTCGTTGCAAGCCAGTGACGAGTGCTGGATCTTTTTTGCCGGCAACCTCGTTCCCAGGGTGGGAACGAGGTTGTTTTGCCGGAATCAATGTACAAAATATAGACATTACACTGATCCCAACGGCACACATGACCAAAATTAAATAAAAAGGAATAAAGAACTAAATCATTTTAAACAACTGAAATTGCCCTATATTTCGGTTTGCAATACAAAAACAGCGCTAATTTTAGGGTGGCTAAAATTTGAAAGTCAGCAACTTTTTACAGGGATTTGCATTTGCGGTATTTTAATCGCTGTGTCAGCCGGGCAAGGTCCGTCTTAAATGGACTAAATGCCCGGCAGTCAGAAATTTTCACAGAATTTCTACTGAACGATTCTTTCAAACTTCTTCATGGTATTTGATGTTTCTTTAGAAATGCGGAGCGATTCCAAGAATTATGTTGGCGTGCAAGATGATGAAATAGCCGAGCCTGTGCATACTATAAAATCGGCATGTGCTTGACACTTAGCCGAAAAATTTACGCTTACATCGGCAGTTAGAGATATTTAACGAGTTGCTACAGAAAGCTTCTTTTGAACCTAATGAGAAGATGCGACGTTTGTTTGGAATAGCCAAGTGATTCTAAAAATTATTATGGATTTGTAGTGGACGAATTCGGCAAGCTTATGCATACCATAAAATCACATTGGTCTTTATCCGACTACCGGTCACGGTCTCAAATGGACTAAATGCCCGCCGGCAGTCAAAAACTAAACAATTTTACGGTATACATAAGCTCGGTAAATTCGTGGAATGTAAAACCAAAATACCTTTTAGCATCGCTTGACATTTCTAAAGAAACACCAAATACTTTCAATAGGTTTCATTGAGGATTTCAGTCGGTTTTCGGTGAATATTTTTGACTGCCGGGCATTTAGTCTATTTGAGACATACTACACAGCTACAAACAGCCAAACTATTAAACTCTCACAACTTCAAAAGACTCAATTGAAGTTACTTACAGCGACTTTCCTTGACATTGAAGGTGAACAGAGATAAACTTGCGTTGATTAATCGTCTGTCTAAAAAATGCGAAAGATTGACGAAAATAGATCAACAATTCCGTACGCTGTGAAGCAAGTTCCGCTGTGGCAGTCCGGGCGAGAAAATTCCTCCCGCTCCAGGAACCAAGATCAGTTGCAGGAGTTTGTTGAACAGAGTTGAATTCCGTCCACTAAAGAGCTAATGAAAAGATATATATATATTACCCCACTAAAATGCTCCATCTTAAGGCGCGGGGGTACACTCGAAAGCCGTATTTTGGCTGGGTTTTATGTTTTAATGCAAATATCTCGTTTACGTTTCAAAGTCGCAATCAAGAATCTCTATGCTCATTTCACATATCAGTCTATGTTTTGGGTCGTTTTGTAAATTTTTTGGTGATTTTTAGGTATATTTGGAGATAAATAGTTTTTCTCAAAGGATTAGTAAAATTTATGGAAATAGGAAATTTGGAAGATTTGGTGTTGTTTTAAAATTAGAGTTTGAAGTTAAAAATAGGTAGATACACTCCAAACAGTTGCCCAACAACCTGGGGTGCCATTGTGCGGTCGGGCAACTGTCTGGTGGTGTTCCAAAACCCTTTTTTCCCTTTCAATCTCTCTTTAAACTTACCAAAATTTCACAGAAATTCGGGTGTACCTCCGCCTGAAGGAAAAGGCCCTGAGAACGAGATTGTTTTATGAACGTGGAAAAAAAAAATTTCCAGGTAAATTCCATTAAAATGATGGAACAAAGCTTATGCTTTTGCCTCACTAAAATACTTGACAAAATGTTACCATAATGTCCCTAAATTAAGGTAAACATGCATTTTTCCTGATTTAGGCTATTACGTATTCCAGAAGTAGAACGTTAAGGAGACGTTTTCCGCAAAATACAACGTAGCATAACGTACCAGCTGCGTCGCCTTCCCACAAGCCATTGTGACCCTAAACTGGCGGGTAAACAGCATGAGTATCACCAAATATGGAGTGTAACAAATTACACCACTGTGATGTCATCATGGTTGCTATGGAAACTGCCGAGCAAGAAAAGAAATCCTGTCGCCGACGTTCCTCAAACGATTCCTTGAGCTTGTCGCGAGAGGTTGTGTGTTCTGTTTTCTACTTGAAAAAAAGAGTTGTCATTCAGTTTCATAGCAGAATTAACAGTTTGTTTTCTTTTGAGGCTATCTTTCAAAAGATTACTCGCTGTTTTTTAATTTTTGTCAAGACGCAAGATTTTCCATGTGCTTGAAAACGACGACAATCAGTGTGATGCATGTTAGCAAGAAGATTATGGAGGTCGAAAACGTCGTCTTGAAGTCACAAAAACGGAAGAAACTACGGAGATTAAAGAAAAGAAAGTACTGTGCTCTATTTGGCGTCGACAGAGCGGGCGATAACGAGATACCTGTGAAGCAGAGAAGAACCAAAACGGCGGCTCCCGAAAACACTACGCAATTCATCATGGCGGATAAAGAGGTGACCGAACCTTTCTACACCATACCTTCTCCTTCTGCTTCACCATCTAGTCATTGTACGAGTTCCCCTGGATCAATACGAGGTACACCTTTGTCGGAGAGAGACATGGCTTTTGATTCCGCCGAAGAAGACCTCGTTCGCGATTTTGAAGAACTTGACTTCGATCTGGACTACTTCCAAAAAGATTACGAAGCAACTTACAACCGCATACAGGAAGAAAGCCTGCTTTCTCTGTCTAAAAGTGAACTTGTTAGTAGGTATAGAGAACTAGAAGGAAAAGAAGAAATTCTTCAGAAACGATGCGATGAACTACTAGCGAAAAGATGTACACATGAGGCCGAGGAGGGGTCGATTTCTCGCTTTCCCGCGCTCGCGGAAAAATCTGCTGATGAAGACACTTTGCTTCAACATCTGGAAAAGTTACAACGGGAAAATGAATCACTGGCTGAAGAAAACTCGAGGTTAAAAGCTCTAAAATGTTCTACAATAGGGCTTGCTCGCCTCTCCTAGTTCATAACGAAAGTATATTTATGGAATTGCATCTTCATAGTTCAATATGATGAAATCAACGTGGAATTCGAGACATACCTTATTGAAAAGTTATTATTGTTGCAGACGTTGCTATTTCGATTTCTTAAAGCGGCCTTTTACTTTCTTTTGCTCAGTTGACTTTGGTTAATTTTAGATTTTGTGTTATCGACCGTTTCCACTGCATTAATTTAGACGATGAGTTGGCAGAGCTGTTCTAATATTTTATTCATGGTGACGCAGTAAAATGGCCAAGTTAGTTTAACGTAGGAGTACTGTACATTTAAAATGAGGATTTGTGAGGTTTCACTCTTATATAGAATTTGTTCTTTAAGACAGTATATTTTAAGTTGGGTTGCAGAAGCAATCGACTTTCTCCATATAACTTTCACTAGGGCTCTAGTTTATGTTTTTTTTTCTGTTTGATTTTCCCTGTTGTAACTCAAAACTAAGATCTTGGATTTTAAACTGAAAGGAAATTCAGCTAAGGCTAGGATTGGGTGTAAACCTTAGTTGTACAATGTATTTATGTGCTTTTTGTTGAGGGTATTGTTGAGCAAATGTATTGAAGGGTGGACTAAAGCTGTCAGTTTTCCACCCTGTGATTTAGGTGATGTGTGGTGACACTTGGTTATGAATGATACAAGTGGCATTGCCTGTGGATTACACCACACGCTTGTCCAGGACAGCTGATACTATCCTGAAACAAGGTAAAGGGTTTTTGTTTCATCCTTATCCAAGGCACATTTTCTGTAAAGTATCTCAATGAGATGTTGATCTGAAGAAATTATGATTGCTTGATAATATTTTAGTCTTGATTAGATTTATTAATAAAGAAAGTTATCTGCTGTTTCATTGAATTTGTCATTTGAATTTTTTCTGAGATCTTAGAGGTACTGTTACCAAACAGTTGACACTTTTTGACCATCTTAAGTCCTTAATGCCTTTGCCAAGGTGTGGGGACATTTCATACACCACAACGGGACTTAATGCTTTAAATTTTTTGTAACAGCTGCTTCTAAGATCCCCAAATTACATTTGATTGAACTAACCTTGTTGCTTTTTGTTTGAAGCTGAGTGGTGGTGGATGGACACTGGAGTATCCATTAACAACACCTGCTGCTCAGAATCAGCTAAGTATGGTCTGCTGCTCTTCTCATTGTTATTGCTATTTTCACTTGGTGGGTTGGTGGTTAATGAAGGAAAGCCAATTTTACTTGGTACAATGTCTATGAATGACAGTTTTTGGATGGCAGTGACAGTCTCTTGCAATTGAAATGATTGCTATTGCCTCTGTCAGTGTCACTAGAGTAGTCACTCATTTTATCCATCTACAGTTGCCACTTCGACTATCTATTTAGTCTCCTCACTGAAACTTCATGGTTATTGAATCTTATTCTTAAATAGCACCACACTCAAATGATGTCACAAAAATTTAACCCCCGGTATGACTCAGACAAACAAACCCCTCCACGCGCTTCTTCTTTGAGAGCGATGTACTTGTAAGCACTTCAGTGCAATACTCAACAATTAATTTTGCATGTCGATGGCCTCTGTAGCTCAAAATGTTAGGAAAAACTCCCAACATATACCTTGAAATAATTGCCCACGAGCCAGCCAAGCAGAGATGCAAGGCTGGCGAAGTGGCAGCATTATAGAGCCATGTGAAAGTACTGTGCAGGTGGAAAAATCTCAAGTGATGGAAATACATGTTTGTAAGGTGAAATTCGTGATTCTTGATTTTTAAGTTTTATTTCTTTTTGTATTTCCAATTCTATGTGGGAGTACTTTAGTTAAGTGCCATTATGGTATATTTATCGAGCTAGCAAGCTCAACAATTGGCCAGTAAACCAAAAGAGTACTTGGCCACTGTGCTAAACTCGGCCACCGTGCCAAATTTGA
>JAHPZR010031841.1:5000-18894 GCA_019787425.1 Platygyra sinensis | reverse complement strand
CTTCGAATTTCGGGATTTTTCAGATGTCTAAAAAAAGAAACAAAACCAAAAATAACTGATCAGGGAATGGCAAAAAAAAACGTACAAACTCCTCGCATTTTAAAGAAGGTACAAAGGAAAAAGAAACGGCACTACTACAGAAAACCATTCAAATGCCCTACAAGGTATCGCAAAAGTTTTCCGCTGTGAAAAAGTACCGAAAAACCCCATCTTTTTTATAGAAGAGACGCCCCCTAACCCGGTTCACATACGTAAAGCCATCAAGGGAAAGTTTCAAGAGGCTTTGATTCTAAAGTGGTCCCAATTTTCAATTCTGTGGATGAAATTGTTGTGTGTGACCATTCAAATGAAACCTAGTGACTAGGACTTTCATCTCCTGCAAAACATCGCGCTATCAAAAACACTCAGCGGTGTCGGTAGCCATTGCAATACTCACTCCTGAGCTGCTTTGGGGTCCTCCTGCATTTGATCGAGTATAATTTTCATTGCTGGGTCAGTAAGAATCTCCTGTTCAAACAACATGCAAACAAAGACAGAATTAATTTAAATGTTTACCGTTGAACAAGGTTTTAATAATATAAAGTTAGCGCACTTCGTAAAATGTTTTTCTTATTATCATTATCTCGTCATTTCACCAACCTGAATCTCGGGATCAGCATTAGCCCGCGCTCTGATTTCCTCAGGTCTGTTGGCTGTTCAGACATCGCCGTGAAACATGCTCTTTTACCTCAGTAGCTTCCTGGAAATTAGAAGAGATATAAGACATTATAATAAGCCCAAGATGCGTAGATATGCTATAAGAATCGAACAGGCGATCCACAGACAAAGAACACGAGCCACTAAGCAGAGCCAAGTTTAACATAGGATTTTCTTCACTCCCGCATCCCGCTAAAATTTTTGGCCGTATCCCGCCGTCCCGCCCCAGGCAGAATAATTATCTCGATCCCACCCGGTTAGAGCAATTATAGCTTCTAACATGCGATTTTCAGTTTTTCATTCCGCATCTCGCCGTCAATTTTAAAGGAGCAGTGTCACGAGGATTTTACTGCTTCAGGTCAATTCTGTGCTAAAATTAACTTTAATCATCATCAAACTGCTTCTGTAAAGCTACGACGAAGATATCAAATGAATTTTATCAGAGAGAGCTAACCATAATAAATTTATTGAGGATTTTGGAACACATAGCTTAAAACTCGAAATTGGCCAATTTTTTCAAGTTTCAATCCATTTCCATCCATGCCATCTGTAGTGACAGGCAACAGGAAACAGTTTCAGTACATTGAAATAGTCTTCAATTGAACAAAACTGGATCATTAGTTTTGGAATTCAATTGATGTGAAGACACCTTCTCAAACTCATAATAATTAAGTTAAAACAAAGGAAATCACGACCGTGCCGGTGGTTTGGATATCTGTTCTTAATTAGTATAGATTTTTACGATTTTATTTCTCCGTTTTCTCCTCGTGTTTGAAATATCACTTTTAAAAGCTATCCACATCGCGCCTGTCAGTATAAACTATTAAGAATCCGTACTCTTGGGAGGCTAACCAAGTGGCTATTTACACAGCGCGGTCGAGATGTTCAACTCCGGACTACCGAGAACAAATCCAGATGGCGGCAGGGTGGAGGATTTGAACTCGGGATCTTAATATTTGAAATCCAACGCCCTACATCACTAAACCACGCCGCCTCCACTCTACGCCCAAAGTGGCAGGGTTGAGGATTTGAACCACATCACTAACCCCACGCCGACTCCACCCTACGCCAGAAATAGGTCTACGTTCGCAGGCAACTAATGTGCAAACACGAGCAACTAAAAAGAAGCTTTCACCTTGTTTGCGGGATCCAGCTCAAGAGCTTTCTGATAGGTTTTCTGAGCTTCTGTGAATCTCTTCATCGCAAACAAGGCACCGCCTTTTCTTGTATAAACCTTTGACTGTTTGCAATAAAGATCAGAATGTAATCAAATGAAACAAGCAATTTCCACAAGAACAGTGTTTCACAGTTTAAAATGGAAGAACTAGTTAGCAAATAGCAGAGAAACCATAAACACTGAAGTCAGAGAAAAGAAATTATTGAAATCCATTGGCGGCATTATGTGTAACAGAGCGCCAAGAATAGGAGCTCAAGCTGTCAGGTGATTAGCCAATGAAGTACAGCCTTGAGAGGACTTCAAATGGTTTCTTTTTTTGCGACTTGTATGTAATTGTAACGAAAGTCTCTACGTTAGTTCAACTTGCGACTTCTTGCAACTTCTTACGAGTCCGTTTGACCAGGGCTTTAAATATAACATTCATTTTCAAAGCCGGCTTCAACAAGTCTTAAACTTTCAAATTATTCACTATGGTTAAATGACAATTTTCCGAGACCTTATTCTGCAGTTGGATTGCACAATAACAAGGACTTCTACAAATAATAATGCAAAAAACCGCACTTGGAGCTTTTCATAAAAGACTTTATAATTGGGCTAAAAATTCAGTGACAGTCATGGGTAAATGAAATTATAGCAAACTAACCAAATGTGGGGTCCAATTTGATGCACATCTCACAGTCCTAAAATGGAGTAAAATTAAAAATTAAAGATAAACTAATAAATAATAATAATAATTAATTGCATTAATTAATATGGTTTCCTTATAAGAAAATGCACGGGCATTTCACCAGGACATACAAGACTGGCCGTAACAATGAAGTGACCGTATTAGCGAGGTGGCCGTATGGCGAGTATAAAACTCAACTCCTTTTTCAAACAATTTTTCTTTCATTTCAGACTGAACATTAAGCTCCTGGTGCACACACTGCATCACTGATCAGTCACTAGGTTCATTCAGTCCTACATGTAGGAGCCAGTGTAGCATTCAAGTCCTTGTGACTTTCACTGCACTGTGAGGTAGTAGAACCCCACCCCACTGTCTCTTTTGTAATAGCGGCCTCAATGGGCTGTCTGAGACATAATTGAACTTCCTGTAAGGCGGACAATCATGCTACCAGCGACAAACAGACACTACAGTGCACACTTTTTTTCTCCCCTTAGCAGGCTCCTTTCTCCGATTGAGGTTACACTGTGTCCCAACGGTATCGCACCCCACTTATGGGAGGTTTTGAAAGCACTTCATTTGGACCCTCAAAAAGCTCACTCATTCCTTCTATCTTAGTCCAGAAAACTGTTTATATTATGACTAGTGGTTCACTTGTTCATGGTGGTGGGATCTAGAGCATTTCATTGTATTATAACTTACAGTATTAATATCCTGATACTGTACCTCTAAAGCTAAGTTGAATGCAGCCAACTTTTGATAACAAGCTGCCCGATTGCTGTACAGTTTTGCGTTATTGGATCTCTTTTGATGGCTCCTTGTAATGCTTGAGTGCCTCAGGGAAATCCCCTACAACAGAGTCAGGTAAACTGGTAAGAACATGATTTCCAATGTTCATAGATTCACAGACCTGTACTGCAGGTAGTCAACTACCAGAGGCCTGGGCTATCATGAAGTTTTGATTGGCCTGTAGCCTTGAATAAAAACTTGTTACTTATGGGTGAATTATACTAACTACAGGCCATTTCACCCATATCATTAAGGACCTATCAAGTTTGCTCAGCCACAACAGCTGCTAGGGTTAAATACAGCCCTCATAGGCAGACCTAGAGGCTAATAGGCCTTGAATAATAGAAATTGCTCAATAAAGTTAACAGCCTTTATCACAGATACATTATTGAATTAAAATGTATGCAGCCTGTTAACTTACCTTTCTTAAATAAGTTATTTCCTTTTTCCTTTTCTTCCTCTGCTTTTGCTGGGTCAATGTATGCCAATCTTTCTTGCTCTTTCACTGCTTTCTCAGCCTATATCATCAAACAATTTATCAATCACAACTTTTCTGTTCTTATTCCCGTAGGACGTAGGAACTAGCATGAACTGTTTATGTAACAATAGCGTGAGCAAAAAGAATTTATATTGTGATGATCAAAGTAAAGAAGTTGTTTTCTTTTTTTTCTTGGTGGAATGTTCTAAAAGAAATTGAATGGCTTGGTGGCAAGACAGGCGTAAGTGACTTTTTCGGGTAAAATTTTTTTCCTTCAAAAGTGCCTGAATTTATGCATGTGCTTTTCAATTTAGTAGAAAAAACATTCTCCTGTATCTTCTTTTGGCTAAATGCTCTTGTTCCGCTTTGTAATGCGTTCATTGTGCATGCTTCGATATTTTGACTGGCTCGTTTTTTCTCAGAAGCAAAGTGCAAACCAACCGAAAAAAATACAAGGGAATGTTTACTACTTAATTGAAAGCACATGCAAAAAAATTTTAACCCGAAAAAGTCACTTACGCCTGTCTTGCACCGAGCCATTCATTGAAAACAAGTTTCAAACAGGAAGGAGACGCCAGTTTTAACAAGCAACATTCGAAAAATTCAAAAAAAAAATGCTTTCAATTGCTAACAAACTGCTCCCCAAAGTTGCTCAAATCGGTTTGATTGGAAGATACCGGTACATTACTATTGTATAGATCTGTAGGCAACTGTTTTATCCCCCTTCAGGGCTATATTTCTCAACACAACTGCAATCACTTATGGTGAGTTTTGGACCCACTAGATAGAATGCTAATAGATTTACATTGAAACTCAATAGAACCATGGCACATGTTCTCTATTTCTTAAACATCATAGACACTGCCAGGGGTTTTCATGAAGTTTTTGTGTAGGAGGTCAGTGGGTTTTTCAGCTGGCATTTTTAGTTTTTCTTATGAAGAAAGTAAGAAGAGAAGATGAAAACAGCCGGGCAAATTGATGGCCAAGTCTCGTTCACAGGGAGTCAATTTGCCGGTGCCCGGCCCTTAATGAACCACCTGCACTGCCAAGGGCTATGCAGTGCTACTGTGTATCTCTAGTATGCATTTTTTTCTTGAATCTCACACATCTTTCACTGACAGAAGGCAAAAACCAAGCAATTGTCATTTTGAAACTTACAGAGCTAGGAACTGCAAGTCAGCCAAGTTCCCACGCTATCTTTTGTGAACACAGCCTACCTCCTGGACTTTCTGTAACACCTCGGGTGCTCTGTACTCAACTAAAGAGCTATTGTAAGCTTCAATCGCCTCTTTTAGCTTTCCTTGCTTACTGTAAGCATTTCCTATCCTGGCATAGGCTCTGTAAAATACACAAAATTTTCAGTTTTCACAGCACCATAGAGTGTACAGTCCTCAAAACAAAGGCATCAAAATAGTAAAGAGATCCCATGAAAATATTGTTGGGGTGCCATTGCTATTGGGTAATAAACAAGATGACTTCTTTGCAATTGATTATCAATATGGCAATTTTGGGCAACTTGAAGTGACAAGCATTTTAGAAATGCATGGACCAAGATTAAACACAAAATATAATTTAATCACATCATCACTACTTACTTTCCAATTATTTTGTACCCTGCCATTTGCTCCCTGCCTAATGTGATTGCCTTGTTGCATTCTTCATACAGTCGTCATACTTCCCTTGTTCAAAATAGACAGCTGAAAACAAAGCAGGGCTCTTCAATGTTTCCAACAAACTTCAAGTTGCAGTAATGGGGACAAATGTTTGGGACAAATTCTAGGGACAAATTTTGGGGGCGAATTTTAGGGAACTTTTGGGACCAATTGTTGGGACCTTTTTATATCAAATTATACCATTTCTACTAACCTGCCCTGTTGGTTAGAAAGCTGACATTTGTAGGATCTAGTTCAATGGCCTTTCCATAATGCCAAGGGCAGTCTCAAGTCTCTCTTTTATAAGCAGCATTTCCCAGCTCTTTCTCTTTTAGGGACTGCATAACAACCATTGTAACATAAGAACAATATCAATGTCTTGCCCTAATGTTTAAATCTCAGTTCAATCAGTACAAATGTATGTGCCATCCTAAAAAACCAGCTGAAATGACTTACAATTAACAGAATGGCTGTACCTATGGCAAAGCAGATTGAATTGGCTTCTTCCTGGATCATCTGAGAGTCTCCCAGATACAAACTGAATCTCCAGTCTTCTATATGGGTCACCCACAATATTTCTCAGACAAAGTGTTTAGGCAAGCACTTACACACACGTACACCTTTTAGACATATTTTGACAGATTTATTGGCATTTGTGATTGAACTGACAGAGATTGCACTTTGAACAACTTTGTTTTCTCCAAGGTTCTGATTTTTTTAGGTTGCCATCTCTGCTTACACAGTGCACACTGCAAAGAAGTACACTGTAGTCAAACAAGTACAGCTGTAATGTGGTAAGATTTCTATCTGAGAATGCATTTCAAGTAGCTAAATATAGCTAAATGTAATTAGACCAGAGTGTTTTCCAAACACTTTCCTGAACAGACTGTAAAATTCAATTTTTTTTCTACCAAATATTCCAAATTTTGGATGAATGTAAAACCACAATGTTGACAATACACAAACCTCTTCAACAGAAGCATCAACCTCTGGTTCTGGTTCAGGTTCAGGCATATCGGTCTCCATTGGTTCCCTGGCTGGTTTCTCATCTGAGGTTGAAGGAGCAGGCTCTGTAATGAAAAGGCCTTCTGATATTACGCGTGGGTGCAATTTTGCACAACAGACGTCTAATTCGACAATTCATGAAAAATTGCATAATTCACAAAATCACGATAATTTCAACAAAATAAACCGTTAGTTAACACTTTAGATCTTTTCTTTTCCTATTCTCCGCATACAATATATCAACAGTGCTCAACCTGTGAAGCACATCGTAAGAAACACGCTTCCTTTCGGGCAGAGCGATAAGCGCCGCCATATTGGATTTTATTGTTCTAGAGTGTAACATGATATACCACTGACAATTGTTAGCGGGCTTGAATGTCCGCAATTTCTGGTAATGTTATGCCCTGTGACAGTATATTGAAATTTATATAGCAAGACAGTGTCTCAAAGTATGGACCAATAGATAAAAGCTGTACTATGAGCTAATAGATGCAACATGGCAAGCTTGTCAGCCATGAATGGGGTTAACAAATATATGGGCCAATCTAGGAGAAGCTAAGATATTTCACTAGATTGCACTGCAAGACAGAAGCTAAATACAGACATGAATAGCATTTGTGCTAACTGCCAGAACAGGGGAACATTCATTCATGAATTTAGCATTCAGTATTGTATTAATATTTATCTACTGGATTGCGTCACGAATGAAAAACCGCCTGTGCGAAGGGGTGTCATGTTCCATTAACTGCGTTTTTACCGGTCGTTTAAAGCGTTAACACTGTTCTTATCAAATAATCGGCCCCAAATATTTCACATAATTTCTGTTTTTAATTGCACCCCAGTAGAAGGTCTGATAATAATTAACTAAAATCATTGCAGGCCCCAAAGCAGCTGAATTGTGACAAAACTTTACAACTTAATAAAATTATAAATATGTAAGATAAGCATAAAAATATTATTATAATAATACAATATGATAAGATATCAAAACTATTTATTAATAAATCATTAGAACTATGCTTCATGATAAAGTGTTTCCAACCCTACATGTTGTATAACTCTTACAATTTTTCCCATGGGCAATCAAATTTCTGTGTGCAAAGCAAAATATAGCACAGCTTGACTTAGTGTTAATTGCACTTGCCTTCATTGTCCGCAACGTCTGCATCAATGCCAAGCAACACTGCCACTGTTTGCATGATTCTGGGATCTTGAAGATGACTGATAAATAAATAGGAGCCAAATAAAGAAACGATAGTGAAAACTCAGTTGATTGGTTTGCGCTTTAAGAGATAGACTCTCCATGGCTGCATCGTTAATGCTCTCACAATTCCTTTTTGCTCAGAAAAACAAGGGGATTCTTAGGAGGTTGAAAAGGAAAATATAACTGACAACTAAAGGGAAATCAGGAGAACTGAAATTACAGTAGGTCATAATAAAGATATCATTAATTTAAACCCAAGAATGGACATTCCTTTTAAACATTAATGAACCTAGATTTTGAATGACAGAAGTCCACTGTATTCCCTGCAGAAGGAGGGCTAGACCAGTTTTGCTGTACATCTAATGCACACGTAGGAATCTTACTCACGTTCCAAGTAACTGTGGGTTAAGTCTAAGCCCTTCAATAGTGGCTCTGTAATCAGGCTGATCTAGAAAAGCTTTGGTCTTGGGGTTCATAGCAAGTCGGACATACAGGTCAGGTACGGAAAATGGGTTCATCAAGGGATTATTACCTAAAAAGAGTCAAAAAGTAAAACCAAGTCAATATTTTACAAAAAACTACTTATCCATTACAGAGCACCCAAGCAACACCCAAGTAAGTACTCACGCTGCGCTTGAGCTCTGGCATCTTCTAGACCACTTTTCAGTTGAGCATTATTGGGGTCCAGCTGGAGTCCTTTGGAATATGCCTTTTCTGCTTCATCATAGCGTTTAAGAAATGACAATGCCGCACCAAGTCTTGAATAGCCCTTAAAAAGTCAACAGAATTATAAAAACAGAGAAGATGGATCTGTTTAAGGCATCTTTCTTTCTGTAGTCAATTACAGACCCACCTCCAAAAATTCTGAGATTTAACCTTTATCAATACATTGCAACTGGGTAGAAGGAATTGGTGATGATGATAATGATGATGATTATGATTATGATCATGACGGCACTCCTCTATAGATCTATACAGTTTAGAGTCTGATTAGATGCAGTCAAACCTCTCTATAGAAGGTCCAACATAGTTTTTTTCTTTCAATTCCACATTTCATTACCAATTTTGGCCTAATCTTGCCATCCCACCCCAGTCAGAATATTTGTCTTGATCCCAACTGGACAGAGTTGTAGTTCTCTGTCTAATGTCTGCAACATGTGATATTCCATTTTTCTGCTTTTCCATCCCTGGCACATCCTGCCTGTCAAAATGAGCAAATCCTGCTCCCAGAAATATTTTAAGATCGCATCCCAAACAGCTAGGCCATAACTGTGGAATAGTATTATGGGTTGAAACTTTGGGATGTCTTTTGAGAGGTGAGCGGAGTTGAGTGCACAGAGAGTGCATGTTGTCTCAAATTAGGTCCACATATAACCTTTGTTAGAATAATTTCAGAGCTGAACAAAGAGTTGCAAGCAATCTGATTGTTGAGCGATTCCTTATACGACACTTTATTCACCATGTCAGGCCTGGTTACTAAGCTTGCCGTCCATGCCATCTCGGCAAGTAAACATGGCAGACAGATGCTGAATGAATTTTTCATTTATCCGGAAGACATCACTCCAAGTCCAAGATATTTTAAAGGATGGAGAATTTCAAAATGACTGCTGTCGTCCCTGGACCAAAAATTATTTTAAGAACTTGTATCCAAGGAATTTAAGAATTTGTGACATATGTACTGGTTACGATGATTGCCAGCAGGTCAGATCAATTGACAGAAATTAATTTTCTTCAGACCAAAGCTACACACTTTTAGACAATGATGACAACTGTGAATGAAGTCAAACCCAAGTTATATAAGATATGGGATGAATTAATTTTTCATAGTGTTTTACTTGTTTGCTTTACTGCCAAACTCAATGAGCTAATTGATTCACCAATGATGTAAAAGTAATCTTATTAGCACAACTACAGTGTATGGCTGCATATGTGTATTCAAACAAAACAGTTGCATCTGTGTTTTTTGTTTTAGTCTGTTATTCTGTGGTCCTCTTTGGTCAGCTCTGAATATTACACTACAACAATGATTGGCCCAGGCTCAGTGAACATTTGGTGAATGTTCACCTTGATTTCATCAACGTTCACTTCGCCTATTCTTGGTTTTCATCATTCATGTGATCAAAAATAAAACTCGTAACCATTCAATGACTTAAGTCAAGAGTCTAGGATACCATAGATGATTGATATATAAATAACCGCGCCAAGAATCAGGTCCCTGCTGTTCTTCATTCGCACATTATTTGCAGAAGTGTGTCACCCAAATTTATAGAGCTTTGTATGGAGACGCCATGTTTGTGCCCTTCGGAGGGACACAAACATGGCAGCCCTAAAGAACAGAAACGTCTGTTTCAGAGTTGTGCTAATGAAACGATAAATTATTGCACTAGAGATCCTACACATTCAAATAAATGCTTGTTCTAGTGCAAGCACTGCTTTGTTAGCAAAAACTAAGTGATAACTCTTCTTTTGACCTACAGGACAGCCTTCTCGGGCAGCCATTTTCATGTCACGCAACGCAAAAGCTTGGAAATTGAAACATGCTCTATAACAATTAGATGAACACTGTCGAGCTAAAACATTGTGAAATATCAAGTTCCCTTTGGGTCTTTTATCTGATGAAACCGAAACCTCAAAAGGAAAGGGTAATCCTTAATTTTGAAATATGATTATGTCACATGAAAACCGAAAATAGCGAATAATTGTTAAATATAAAATACTAGCAGGATTTTTCGGTATTATTAAATTTGACAAAAAAATAAAATGTGTAGTTCCAGAAAATATCCATACCCCCACCACGGAGGGAATTGGAAATTCCGAAGGGGAGGGGGGGTCAAAGACCCAGGACATTCCAGAGGGGAGGGGGGTTGTATGATCGAGTTAGTTTCCAGAGGGATTCGAGAGGTCCTTTGATTCAATACGGATTTGAGTGGCGATCAAGCTGTTCAAAAATCCTTTCTTACCTACTAAGTAGAACTTTCACATGAAAAATAATCGCTTGAATACTTGTATTTGGCTCGCATTATATTTGAAATACATTTTCTTTCTTCAAAAAGCACTTTGGAAGCTAACAAATGTGAAGAACGTGCCGTTGCGTGGAAATGGCCGCCATTACTTGTTACCAGTCCTCATGAAATCACCTTCTGGACCGAAAGGCACTGGAGACTAGCCTAGTTTGTTTTCGCATCGGTCTTCGAAGTGTCAGTCGATTTCGTTCTTGAAAATTAGTTTCTTTATAAAGGTAGAAATGATGTTATGATTTCGCAAACTTGAGAATTTCTTATCCCTGTTTATCTCTGCCTATTTGTATGTAATTTTGCTGCAAAATTGGCTTTCGTTCCGAGTCTGTTGTCGATCGTGTTCGCAGTAAACGTACGGTGTCAATTTCATCCACACTCATTTTCAGTCCTCCAATGGAAATTGTACCTACAAAGGGAGTTTGTCGTGTAGGAAGGTAATTTGACAACGTAACATTTTATCTTTTCTTTTAAAGCATTTTTCACTAAATTGCTGAGTGCTTTCTTTCAGTATCTTCAGATATAGATGTTACAATCGATCGAGAATATTTAGTAGTTATGTGCAACGCAAATCGTTAAATGTTTGGAGTGTTTACTTTTACTTTAACACACTTTCTTGCCAAAACTATTTTTTCCAGAGGGTATGGGGGGTGTACAAATAGTAGTGGAAATTCCGGAGAGGTGGGGGGGTTATTTCATTGGTCAAAAAATGGAAATTCCGAGGAGGAGGGGGGGCTTACGTGAAATTCCCTCCGTGGTGGGGGTATGGATATTTTCTGGAACTACACAATGTCTCAATATAATTTTTGAATTGGGTAAGCACCTTTTAATATCACTGTTAAAATAGTTTAAGTAATTTCATAAATACTGCAATGGGCAATTAAGTGGATTAATTGTAACATTACTTACACACTAGAGTAAAACTATAATATCAGTTTAAACACAGTCTCTTGTACATGTACAAATTTGACACTTAGATTGTATTAAGCACTGCTTGGTTAGCAAAAACTAAAGTGATAACTCTTCTTTTGACCTACAGGACAGCCTTCTCGGGCAGCCATTTTCATGTCACGCAACGCAAAAGCTTGGAAATTGAAACATGCTCTATAACAATTAGACGAACACTGTCGAGCTAAAACATTGTGAAATGTCAAGTTCCCTTTGGGTCTTTTATCTGACGAAACCGAAACCTCAAAAGGAAAGGGTAATCCTTAATTTTGAAATATGATTATGTCATATGAAAACCGAAAATAGTGAATAATTGTTAAATATAAAATACTAGCAGGATTTTTCGGTATTATTAAATTTGACAAAAAAATATAATGTCTCAATATAATTTTTGAATTGGGTAAGCACCTTTTAATATCACTGTTAAAATAGTTTAAGTAATTACATAAATACTGCAATGGGCAATTAAGTGGATTAATTGTAACATTACTTATACACTAGAGTAAAACTATAATATCAGTTTAAACACAGTCTCTTGTACATGTACAAATTTGACACTTAGATTGTATTAAGCACTGCTTAGTTAGCAAAAACTAAAGTGTTAACTCTTCTTTTGACCTACAGGACAGCCTTCTCGGGCAGCCATTTTCATGTCACGCAACGCAAAAGCTTGGAAATTGAAACATGCTCTATAACATTAGACGAACGCTGTCAAGCTAAAACATTGTGAAATGTCAAGTTCCCTTTGGGTCTTTTATCTGATAAAACCGAAACCTCAAAAGGAAAGGGTAATCCTTAATTTTGAAATATGATTATGTCACATGAAAACCGAAAATAGCGAATAATTGTTACAGTAAGGGCACTCGAACCGTGAACACTTGACATTTTCCTGTACATTTTATTTTGACAAAAAATAAAAAAAAATAAAAAAAAAAAAAAATTAAGAAATAATGGTTCTTCTTATGATGTATAGTGTTACATGTTTCGCATTTTGTAAGTGTAAAAACATTAAATACTCTTCTCAAAAGGTCGAGCCCGCATTCTATAGTCACTAAAAAAATGTACAAACAAATATCAAGTGTTCACAGTTCGAGTGTCCTCACTGTAAATATAAAATACTAGCAGGATTTTTCGGTATTATTAAATTTGACAAAAAAATATAATGTCTCAATATAATTTTTGAATTGGGTAAGCACCTTTTAATATCACTGTTAAAATAGTTTAAGTAATTACATAAATACTGCAATGGGCAATTAAGTGGATTAATTGTAACATTACTTATACACTAGAGCAAAACTATAATATCAGTTTAAACACAAGTCTCTTGTACATGTACAAATTTGACACTTAGATTGTATTATGCAATTTAATTAGTAGATTGATGCATGTTTAAAGTCAAACCTTTCCCCAATCCGGCTTTAATTCGACACACTTTTTAGCATCAGTTAAGGCCTGTTCGTATTTCTGATCCTTGGCATATGCCGCCGATCGATTGCTGTAAAAGACGTGATTTGACGGATCGAGTGCAATGGCCTCTGTGTATGACTCGATGGCCTTGGCGATATCACCAGCTTGAAGAAATGCATTTCCCTTGTCTTTGAATTCAGCGGCCTGAAAAATAGTTGCATTGATATTTTTCAGATTATCCTTAAAAATCTCAGTTGAATCTGATGGTAAAGTAAGCGACAAATATGGTTTAAAGATGCAATTACTTTTGCTGCATCTCCATCCGCCATTTTGCTCAGCACGTGTTTACTGAGCATGCGTCATAAGAAATTTTTAAGGTACCGCTGCCGCTAGATACCATTTTTTTCCGTACCGTTAATTCTTCATTCTCGTCCCCAGAGCCCACGATCCCTCTGGCTTGCGGCAGGAATCGAGAACTCTGGGAGCAACCATTTCAGGCATGCGCCATAGATACAGACTGCGAGAAACCGGATGGGCTGAATTCGGTTATTTCCTTTGTTATTTCTCTGGGAACGAGATTGGTAATTCCTTCGTATTGCATTGCGTATCCTTACCTACCTATTGCGAGACTATAAACTGCAAGGGACCGCATACGATAAACGCTGCCAACGTAGGATCTATTGCCTACCTATTGCGCACGATTTTTGCGTCATTAGCGCGCGCACATGAGCGCGCGCACGTACAAACCATAAGAGATTTCCCTCAAACTAAGCTCGATAGCGAAATAAATGCTCCTTTTCTCTTAAACGAGCACGGTGAACCCCGACT
Organism: Platygyra sinensis; assembly: GCA_019787425.1. Classification (NCBI taxonomy): domain Eukaryota; kingdom Metazoa; phylum Cnidaria; class Anthozoa; order Scleractinia; family Merulinidae; genus Platygyra; species Platygyra sinensis. The sequence goes on along the minus strand of JAHPZR010031841.1, from coordinate 5,032 downwards.
TTTTTTCAGGTATTTGCCAACAACAGTCACAT
>JAHPZR010031841.1:0-2500 GCA_019787425.1 Platygyra sinensis | reverse complement strand
ACTAATTAAAAAAGAGTCTATTGCTGGTGGGCAGTGCAGGTTTGCCGACAATAAAACCTGGAAGATCGGAGTGGACTTTCACAGACCGAGCAAACTGACTTCAAACTACAAGTGGGAGCTCTATTTATTGGTAAAGTGTTTATCAATACTAGAGAGCTTGGCTATATTAATTGTAACGTTTTAAAACAAGTTACTAAATAAACCTCTGCCAAGCATGGCTTGGCCTTCCACTTACCAGCTCCATGTTCTTTATTATTACCCAAGAGTTCATGGACTCCATTATTCTGTGTTTTTAAATTCGTTCGATTCCTCTACATCTCTACGGAGTTCTATTGAAAAGATAATCAAAAAAAACTTTTTAACAGACAAAGGTCTTTACAAAGCAGCGGTTAGTATTTTTTTTTCCTCAAATGTTTGCCGTTTCAGTAATAAATAGTTACTAGTAATCTAGGGGAAAACGGCTTGCATTCTATGTTTGGTTTTTAGTGGTTACAGCTTAAGGCCACTGTCTTTTCATAAACTTAACAAAGAATTTGAACATGTTTGTCCAAAACTAGAGAGAGGTCAGTTCACTTTTCAAAAAGGTACCTTGTTGTGGTTTTCTAAACAGAGCCCTTTTTGTAAATTTAAAAATTTCTTCATTGACTTTAAAAGTCGGTTTTCTTCCTGAAGAGAATTGAAAAATTCACGGAGACATGTGCCATTAAAATATTGTACTTCGTTATTTTAATCAGCCTGGCTATGAAAAATAAGACAACTTATGAAAAGGGAGATTAACTTCAATTCTTTTCTACGAACTGGACAAGTCATCCCTCTATGGTGCATGGGTTACCTTTTGTACTAAAACTCTAATTCGCTCTTTCTTGGTTATTCGAAATCATTCAGGTTGAATGTTATTAACAGTTTGTCATCATATTTTTTATTTCTAAATAACTGTCGGCATTTTTTCCATTGCGCGCTGAACAAACTTCGATTTTTTGAAAAAAAAGTTAATGTTCTTTCTGAGGGGGGGCGCCGAATGTTATGTGGTCAAATTCAATTTGAAGCTCTTTTAAAAGATTTTTTTGCTAAGATTTGGGTGCGTTTGATGGTCTTTTTGGATTGTTGTTCGCTTGAAGACCCTTGATTTTTTCACTGAATTACTACAGTCGAATGTAAAATGGACAGTTATTAGAATAAAAAAAATGATGAAACTAGTTAATACATCAACCTGAATGATTTCGAATAACCAAGAAAGAGGGAATTAGGTTTTAGTACAAAGGTAACCCATGCACCATAGATGGATGACTGTCAGTTTTTAGAAAAGATTGAAGTATCTCCCTTTTCATAAGTTGAGTTATTTTTCATAGCCAGGCTGATTAATAACGAGTACAATTTAATGGCACATGTCTCGTGAATTTTTCAATTCTCTTCAGGAAGAAAACCGACTTTTAAAGTCAATGAAGAAATTTTTAAATTTACAAAAAGGCTCTGTTTAGAAACCACAACAAGGTACTTTTTGAAAAGTGAACTGACCTCCTCTAGTTTTGGACAAACATGTTCAAATTGCTTTGTTTAAGTTTATTAAAAGACCGTGCCTTATCTGTAACCACTCAAAAACCAAACATAGCAATTGCAAGCCGTTTTCCCCCTAGATTACTAGTAACTATTTATTACTGAAACGGTAAAAAAAACATTGAGAAAAAAAAATACTAACCGCTGCTTTGTAAGACCTTTGTCTGTTAAAAAGTTTTTTGGGAATTATCTTTTCAATAAACGCCCGTAGAGGATGTAGAGGAATCGAACGAATTTAAAAATAACACAGACATAAGGGAGTCCCATGAACTCTTGGGTAATAATAACGACTGAGCTGGTAAGTGGAAGGCCAAGCCATTGCTTGCAGAGGTTATTTATTTAACTTGTTCATTTAAACGTTCAATTAATATAGCCGCTCTCTAGTATTGGATAAACACTTTAACCAATAAATAGAGCTCCCACTTGTGTTTGAAGTCAGTTTGGCTCGTCTGTGAAAGTCCACTCCGATCTTCCAGGTTTTTTATTGTCGGCCGAACCTGCACTGCCCAGGCCAGCATAGACTCTTTTTTAATTAGTTTTTTTCTGTGTTTCTGTTACGGTTTGTCAAGTTTCTTTTAATTGTCTTAGTTCTGACTCCTAGTATTTCATTTGTTTTGCTAATTTAAATATGTCACAATAGCATTGTTTGCCAGGATTTTCAAAGGGGGGTCACACTGACTCATACAGAGGGTACTCATCAGATTGTCACCTGAATCTTGTAGGTTTGTTTGCGTACAAAAGGCTTACAAAGGGGGGTCACAGGCACCCCAGGACCCCCCTGGCTCCGCCCTTGTGTCGATAACAATGAATAAACTAAGCACATGTGTGTTAATTTTTGGTTTAGGGGGGGGGGGGGGGGGGTGTAAATCTTGCTACTCTAGATACAAACAATACATGTTTTACGTTTCTTCTAAAATAACAACACAACAAGGCCTACAGGTCAATG